>CM046437.1:62922592-63121246 GCA_025506505.1 Flaveria sonorensis
AGTAAAGAATTGATTCATTACTATTGTTGACTCTTTTATAGTTGTCCCCCTCATTCTTTTCATACTCGCACGCTTTCACATTTGTGTTTTTTATTTTTATCTTTTTGTTATTTGAGTCTAGGTATTTAGAAGAACCTACGATAATAACTTAATCTTATTGTCGCCAATTTCTCTGTTGACAATATTAGGAATCGTTTTTAACGACTCTTGACAAAGGTTTATATGTGAAGTATGAGCCACGGTTGTTTACTTCTTGTTTATTCCAACAAATGATTTTATTAGCTAACAATAAGTATTATTGTAATATATTTGATGTATCTTTTTATTATTGTGTATCTCCTATATTATATAAGTTATTGTTGTAATATTTTATTATAAATACATATCTTCTCTCATTCGATTGATGAGATCAAACATTATAATTCTTATATGGTATCAGCCATATTCTTTTTCCTCTCCCTCTCGTAACCCTAACCTTCCTGTCATCTTTTTTTTTCTTTCTTTTCGATCCTGATATTATCAATGGCTTCATCATCCACCCCCTCTGAAACACTCTTCTCCATGACAGCCTTTAACCACATGATGCACATGAAACTTTCTTCCTCTAATTACCTAGTATGGCGAGAACAGATGCTATTACTTCTCAACTTTCATAAGCTATCGGCTCATGTCTCCACCGAAGCTTCCCCGCCTCCAGCCTTGATTACTGTTGATGGCAAATCCTCTCCGAATCCTGATGCAGCAGCTTGGGCTGATAAAGATCAAAAAGCGGTTCTTTTAATTAAATCCTCTCTTACAGAAGAAGCTGTTGCAGAAGTTCTTGGTCTCAAAGGTGCCCGTGACATCTGGACTTCACTCGAACAGGCGTACAGCAATGCTTCGGTTGAGCATATTCACTCGTTACGTGACTCCCTCCGTTTGATTAAAAAGGGTACGTCTTCGGTTACCGACTATTCTCGTCGCTTTAAAACTTTATGTGATCAACTTGCAGCTATTGGTCATCCTGTTGATGAGATGGATAGCTTACATTGGTATCTTTGTGGTCTTGGTCCGGCTTATGAAGTTTATTCCACCACCATTCGCACGGCACGAGCTCGTCCATCGTTCCGTGATCTTGTGGCTCAAACCGTAAGTCAGGAGTTATTTATCCAATCTTTGCACGGTTCTGAAACCCCTGCCGTAGCCTTCAATGCGGAAAAACAATCTCGTGGTTCTGGACGTGGCTCTTATTCTGGCAGTCGTGGGTCTTCACGAGAACGTGGTCGAGGACAGCAGCAGCGTCGATCACCACACTGTCAGCTTTGCCATACAAATGGTCACTTTGCAAACGCTTGCCCTCAGCTTCATTCGTTTGCGTCTCAAGCTCCTTCAGACGAGTCCTTAGCCAAAGCTTTTCATGCTCAATGTCATGTGACAGATAATTCTCCTGATTGGCACGCTGACTCAGATGCCACTGATTACATGGTTCCTCCTACAGATACGGTTCACAATTCCACCTCTTACAAAGGTAAAAATTGTGTTGTTTTTGGTAATGGTAAGACACTTCCTATTTCACACAAAGGGATGTCTACAATAGCTCGCAATATTACTCTTCGTAATGTTCTTGTGGTTCCCGGTCTTACGAAGAAGCTATTGTCTATAAGCAAGTTAACTAAAGATCATCTAGTTGATGTCTTATTCTCGGATTCTTATTTTCATATTCAGGATCGGGCAAGCAAGCAGGTACTAGCTGAAGGCACCTGTGATGATGGTTTGTACGTGCTCAAGGACTCCCCACAAGCCTTTGTTGCTTCTCTTGGACGTTCCAATAAAGCCTCCTACGAGTTGTGGCATGCTCGTCTAGGACATGTTGCTTTTAGTATTATTTCTTTATTGAATAAGTTAGGTCTTTTAACTGTTACTTCCTTGTTACCAAAATCTATACTTTGCACTCCTTGTCAACTTGCAAAAGGACAACGATTATCTTTTGAGGTTAATTTAAAACGTGCTTCTGTGCCATTGGATTTGATTCATTGTGATTTGTGGGGTCCTGCACCTATTTGCTGTAAAGATGGTTATCGTTATTATGTTGCATTTATTGATGACTTTTCACGGTTTACATGGTTATATCCTCTCAAATCAAAAACAGATTTCTATTCTGTTTTGCCAGTTTTTCTCAATCTTGTTCAGACACAGTGCTCTCGAAAGGTTAAGATTTTTCAAAGTGATGGAGGAACTGAGTTTGTTAATCACATGGTTCGAAAAATTTTTGAGGACAATGGTACGTTTCATCGTTTTTCATGTCCTTATACGCCTCAGCAAAATGAACGTGCTGAGAGGAAACATCGACATATTGTGGAAACCGGCTTGGCAATGTTATTTAATGCTCATCTTCCTTCCACTTATTGGGTTGATGCGTTCATATCTGCGACATATATTATCAATCGTCTACCTACACCTCTATTGCACAATGAGTCGCCCTACAAGTTGTTATTTCAGCAGCATCCACATTATGATAATTTTCGCACTTATGGATGTCAGGTGTTTCCTTATCTTCGTGATTACAACTAGCATAAACTTGAACCTCGGAGCTTACCTTGTGTCTTCATTGGATATAGCCCGCAGCATAAGGGATATCGTTGTCTGGATCCGTCGACCTCCCGAATCTTAATTTCTAGGCATGCACGTTTAATGAAACAGTTTTCCCTTTTGCCGGTGCCTCACCGAATATTGATCTCTCTTCTTCGGTTGTTACAACTTTTCTTGATGAACCTTCCTTTGTTTCTCCAGCTGGACACTCTCGGCCTCCTCCAACTGCTTCCATGCCAACAAAAGAGCCTATTGGGCATCTTCCCTTTATTTATGTTGAGCCTTTAGCTTCGGTCCAGTAGCCGGTTGTTGAGCACAGTGTTCAGTCTCAACATTCAGTCCACGAACCCAATGTTCCAAATCAGGGGCCCTCTGTTTCTGATTCTGAACCTACTGCACCGGCCCAACCTACTGTACCGGCCCAACAGACTGCTACGGCCACAGGCCCAATCGATACTAGTCCTCCTGTTCTGGTGCCTACTTCAGCTCATCATATGCAAACTCGTTCCAAGTCAGGTATTTTTAAACCCAAGCATCGAGCGGATCTTGCTTCTCTTGCTGAGCATGCGCTTCATGTTGCTCTTGCTTCAATTACTGAACTGTGTGGTTTCAAGTCTGCCGTCAAGGACCCTAAATGGCTTGCTGCAATGCATGAAGAACTTGATGCGCTTCATCATAACCATACATGGACTCTTGTTCCACGCCCGTCCTCCACGAATGTTGTTGGCTCCAAATGGGTCTATTGTATTAAGTATCACTCGGATGGCAGCATTGAACGTTATAAGGCTCGCTTGGTCGCACAAGGCTTCACTTAAATTCCCGGTCTTGATTATTCTTATACGTTCAGCCCCGTTGTTAAGGCATCAACAGTTCGAATTGTTCTCTCCCTTGCTGTTTTAAATCAATGGCAACTTCATCAACTGGATGTTAAAAATGCCTTCTTAAACGGGAACCTCACTGAGACTGTCTACATGGAGCAACCACCTGGGTTCACTGACTCTCGTTTTCCTAATCATGTGTGCAAGCTTTCTAAAGCCTTGTATGGTCTCAAGCAAGCTCCTCGTGCGTGGTTTCAACGCCTAAGTGCTTTTCTTGTTTCCTCTGGATTCATTTGTAGTCGGGCCGACACTTCTTTGTTTGTTTACAAGAAGGGTTCTTGTCTTATGTACTTGCTAGTCTATGTTGATGATTTAATTCTCACCGGCAATAATGAATCGGATATCAACACTTTTATTTCTCGTCTTAACCATGAGTTTGCTATTAAGGATCTGGGTGCTCTGAATTATTTCTTGGGACTTCAGGTTGCCTACACTGACTCTGGTTTATTTCTTACACAGGCCAAATATGCTCAGGATATTCTTCAACGTGCTGACCTGTCAGATGCTAAACCTGTCAGTACTCCCTTAGCTCCTCATGAGTCATTCACTATTGACGGGCCTCCTTGTGTTGATCCTACGACCTATCGCTCATTGGTTGGAGCTTTGCAATATTTGACTATCACCCGTCCTGACTTATCTTATGCTGTTAATCAAGTCTCTCAATTTCTTCATGCTCCTACAGTTGCTCATTTTCAAGCTGTTAAACGGATTCTTCGCTATGTCAAAGGCACTCTCTCTTTTGGCTTAACTTATACTCGGCCGCACACCTCTTCCATCATTGGATATTCGGATGCTGATTGGGCTCGCTGTTTAGATACTCGCTGATCCACATATGGATACTCTATTTTCTTAGGTGGCAATCTTATTTCTTGGAGTGCAAAGAAGCAGCCTACAGTCTCTCGCTCTAGTTGTGAATCAGAATATCGGGCAATGGCGAATACTGCAGCTGAAATTGTTTGGATCACTCATCTTCTTAGAGAACTTCATGCCTTGCCTCCTGAACATCCTACTTTGCTTTGTGATAACAAAAGTGCCTTGTTCATGACTCAGAATCCGGTTTCCCACAAGAGAGCAAAACATATTGACTTGGATTACCATTTCATTCGGGAACTTGTGCATTCAGGGAAGCTTTACACCAAGTTTGTTCCGACCAATCTTCAGGTGGCGGATATATTTACTAAGAGTCTTCCGCGTGCGCAGTTTGATCAGTTCCGTGCAATGTTGCATCTTGGGCCGCCACCATTCCAATTGAAGGGGGTATTAGCTAACAATAAGTATTATTGTAATATATTTGATGTATCTTTTCATTATTGTGTATCTCCTATATTATATGAGTTATTGTTATAATATTTTATTATAAATACATATCTTTCTTCGTTTAATTGATGAGGTAAAACATTATAATTCTTATAGATTTGTTTTCACAATCAAACTATGTTATTTTCATGTCATCTTCAACTTTCTCTCTACAAGAATCCGTAATATAACCTACTTAACAAACATACAAATAATAACCATTCTTTATTCTTAATTAGGTTAGTACCTTGTGTATTACACGATTTTAATAAATAAAATATTAATTAGTTAATAACAAAATTTTTTTAAGTAACAAGATATCTTGAGATAATATATGATTGAAATTACGAATTGATAGCGGCTATGAGTAACAACGATTTTATTTTTTTAAAACTTTTGTTTATAAACTCCTTTTGTTTTTATTTAAAAGGTAAACATCTTGTTCCAACACAAACCATTTTAAAAAGATGTCATTTAAAATTTTTCTTATTATAACTCTAATATTGTTTTTGGTTTATAAAAAATATTTTAAGAACACTAGTTTTAAAAAAAAATCATATTTTAAAAAAAGGTGATGTTTAGAAAAAATTTATATTTTATAAAAATTTGTTTTCTTAGAAATTACATCTATAAAAATACATCTTTCTTAATTTATTAGAAAACTCTTTTTAATCTAAAAAGAAATTAAATAATAAAAAAACTTGATTATAATAATCCAAACTATTAACCATCACCACAACCATCGTGGAGCAAGAGACAGTCACAACCAGAGCTGCAAGGCAATGGCCAACGCCCAACCAACGCCACCATGACGGCGTAGCCACATCCACATCGTCGTCACGTACAAACCTAAGCATGAAATCAGACTTGAGGCCGCAACAATCGGCAACTATTTTGAAAAAACAAAGATGACGATGAGGGTTTCTGGCCTGAGAAGGTGCCGGTGGTGAAGAAGAGACCAAAAGAGCATCAGTGGTTAAAAGGAAACTAAAATTGTACGCAACGCATAAGCACCTGTATTGATAGCTACCGTACTACCACTCACAAGAAAAAAAAAAGTTTGTGTTTAATATTAATACAATTTATAAAAAAATAACATATACTATCCTTTTATATTATTCTCTAGAACAAAATAGGGATTATAAATTTCACTTGCTTTTGTATTTTGTGGCCACTTTGAAAGAGAAAAAGGGGCTTTCTTTTTAAGGTTAAAGTGACATAAAGTCGGCAATAAAAAGGGCAGCTATCAAAGTCGGCAATAAAAAGGGCAGCTATCACTTCTAGAAAGAAAATGATAAGCCTATGAGGTGTCAAAATCTTTCCACCACATTCATACCCTCGAATCTTCCATTAAAAAGTTCAATCACACTACACAACACATGTTTCTTTCACATATTTTTGTACGATTGAACGCTATTTCAATCTCTATTTATCTTATTTCCATTATGTGTGATTTTAAACTCGACATGAGACACTTGATTATTGGATATTACTACTAATAATAATTAGTTAACAGTAGTTAGTACTTATAAACATCTTGAAAGTCGTGTAATTAGTAGTATTTAGTAGTGGGTAACTCATTAGTCATTGTTTTTACTATATAAACTTATGTAGTGTTGTTAAGGAATAAGAAAGAAAAACATAATTTTATATTTCACAAATCCGTATATATAACCTACTAGATATAATAAGCTAGTTTCGATTCTCTACTCCACCTTATTTAGTTTTTTCTAATGTATATTGCACCAAGAACAACACCAAAGAAAGAAAAACCTTGCCATTTGAATTTTCTTTATTAAAAACAATGTTGTATTTTTCTTTTTTAGGCTAACATGTCATTTTAAATAAGTTAACCAACTACACCACTTTCATTTACTAATAAGCCCAAAATCAGCAAAAACACACCAATAACGTGTCATTACTAATTGGTTGAAATGTTACGCCACTATTCTTTACTCAACCTAAAAACCCCAACAGCTATATCTATGTCCATCGTAACCTCTTCCGCTTGAGACATACTTTCGTATAATCATCTTTAGCCACTAAATGGCTGCATTTATATATATATTCGTTCAAATGAGACATCAATATAGTCATTCTCATGGTAAATATGACTAATCTTGTGTTTTGTCAAGATTTATGAAATGAATAATAATTTATCTTATAATGATCAAAGAACCACAAATAAAATAGATAACCAAACATTTATAATTCATTCATTTCCTTGTTTATCAAATTACAAACCTAAAAGGAAGTGATTTGTGTTCTACAATGGGAATATCATGCCAACATCAAGAATTCTTGTATCTATGGCAATTTGCCCATTACTAATCAACCCACAACCCCAATCAAATCAACCATTTAGCAACTTGCTCCTTGGCCCATCACTGAATTATTCCCATTTTGCCCTTCATCTTGTGGGCCCATTAGCCCATTCCAACTTGATGACATGCTCTAAATTGGCCCAAATCCCTTCACCATCACCCATTCATCTCCAATATGTACCAAGCGCTTAAACGATTGTACAAAACTAGTTCCAAAGAGTCCTCCCATTTAAAAGGGCTTTGATGTGTACATAAACATGTCTTGCAGCGGTGACATTTGATAGTCGTTATAATACAGCGATTGAGGGGTAAACCGTCATTTTGAAATGGGTCCATGTACCCAAACCCGAGCCCACTTCTTTTCGGGTCACTTTCCACCTCTCTCTCGTGCTCCGGGCTCGAGTCAGCATGTAACGTCGGAACGGATTCCGACGTATCAAAATGAAACACGTCATTCACGACATGACCTGGCATCGGTGGATATCGAGAAATCTTAGGCTTCGTCTCCACTTCCATCTCCGATAACAAATTATCAGTGGAGACATGAGGCCTCTCAATCACACCCTTCTTGTTATAAATCCGACACAACACCCAATCATCCAACTGCAAAACAACCTTACATTAGTATCAAAACCACCCAATCATTACTTTTGTCAATGATTATGTAGAGATTGATGTTCATACCCTAAGATTATTATTCCGCTTCCCCGCGGATCGATCGACGTTAGCGAGACGATACTCGTGCATAATCCAATTAGTTTTCACCCCTCTCGGGGCTTTTCCGGCGTAAAACACCAACGCCTTCTTAATCCCCACGGGCTTCGGTTTTCCGATCGGTTTATCCGCTCCGGTTGCCTTCCAATACCCGGTTCCCGCAGCCCGATTCGGTCGAGATCCATTCGGGTACTTTCGATCTCTAGGCGAGAAGAAGTACCACTCCTTTTCCCCGTACAACGCCATATCTATCCAATCAGCGTCAAAATCAGTACGAACGGTTAGCAAAACGAATGGGTCAAAATAAAAAAATTTACCAGGAAGTTGCCAAGGATCGAACTTATAGAGATCGATTTCTGCAATAATCGGAACTTGAATGGGCTGAGACGCGCATCTCCGGCATAGGTAATGCATCACGAGCTCGTCGTCCGTCGGGTGGAACCTGAACCCCGGCGGCAGCTCCAAATTATCACAACTCATATACAAGATCCGATTGATAAAACGTCAATCGACTGTAAATAACAATCTTCTTGTTGTTATGGTTATTCTTCGGCAGTGGGTAAGGTGAGGATTGAGAGGTGTATATATAGATAGATGATGGAAATAAGGTGGTGCACGTGGATGATTGTGTGTGGAGGTTGAGGGGGGGATTGTGTAGAGTCGAGGGTGTTCTTGTATACGGAGGGGTGAGGGGGCTAATGGGAGGGTGACGCGTGGGGGTGGGGGGTGGTGTCACTGCGTGCGTCATGTGGTTTGGACGGATGCGGTGGTAGGGGTGACACGAGGGCTCGATGGGTGGTGCTTTGACTCGTGTCTGGGGTCGTCAGCAGACGAGGTGGGTGGGTGCGTTTTTTGTCAATCATTTATGGGTTTAAAAGGTTGTGGTGGCTACACATGTTGGGTAACTAGGTATTATCATATCATTTAAATAGGGGCCCTCGTATAGGGATAAACAAAAAGTATAAGGACATCGACAATTACAAACTAGAAAAATTCTAGGTATTTTTAGAGGGCTATACCGTCTATACGTCCCTAAAAAGACATGTACGACCCTTTTTACGTTTATTTAGGCCTATATGAAACGTGTAACAAATTTTAACATTTTTCATATAGGTTATACAACACGTATAAGACTACACAACACGTATAAAAATATGAGGGGTGTTGATTTATATTTGGATGTTGTCTAAATATTAAGACAGAAAAATATGTGTCTGGTGATATCTATGTGTTGTTTGATGTATTTTTCATAAAAAGTTTAGTGTTAAGTCATATTGTAAGACTAATATAGATTTAGAATATAATATGTTTTAACTATATTTTTTAAAGCAAGTTTATCAAAATACCTTATTTTTCGAGTTTGTTGTACAAATATAATCATATTAGAAAACAATTATATAGCAACGAGATATGAAGCCGTGGTCGCTTTTAAGATTTGGCTCGCATATCATTACCCATTTACCGTTAAAACCAACTTAAATGGATGTGCTATGCGAAATGTGACCACAACTTCAGGTCTTCAGGATGTAAACTTTATTAATAAAGATTTAAGGTTCTTTTGTTTTGTGTATTGTTCTCAGTGTGAAGTTGTTTGCTTGACTTGCCTCAGTAAAAATCCGAGTTGTTGCTTTGTCATTTCTGTCTCATATACGCAAAGAAAGAGATGATAAAGTTTGTCAATTAAGTATCACCGAATGTATATTTGGTAGTCAAAAAGCTATGCATGATCAGTGACAGATCCAGATATTTTTTTTATAGGAGCGGAAAATTTCTTATAGCTGTCATAATATAATATATTTTTTCGGTACAGTTCGAGTCAGACCGGTCAGATTCGGTTCATTGCCGAATAACATTGTTAAGAATTGTTCCCAAACACTTGTATTTGCATATGTATATCTTAAAGGTATTAAAACAATTATACTTGTAAAAATATTGATATGCGATGTTTGAAGCAATTATATTGATAAAAGCTGTGATATCTGATTTGTTTGAAGCAATTATACGCATCGTTAAAACAGTTTCCATAGCTCTTTGATACCCCGATGATATTCAACATATTTGGGAATAATGTCGGCCAGTAAATATAAATTTCTTCCCTCATATCTTGAAACCTATATAATTTTAGTTTGTTTTGTTGTTAAAAACATATATCACAATATAATTCTTTTCTTCCTATTTACTACTTGATCATTTGAGAGTGAAATCACTAAAAAACTACTCGGTTATAGACCCCGATTAGTAAGAAAATATTGTTTGCTGAATTGTCGAAAGGTCACCAGACGCCATTGTAGTTCCACCCCTGAGTCCCTGACAGTGTGTTTGAGACAATCTTGATTTTTTTTTATAGTTTCAAGAGTTTATGATGGGTGATTGCAAAATTTTATAAGAAGCAGTCAAGATTTTCACTTATATATAAAACTGAAAAAATTTTTGGGTAGGCAGTTGCCCCCTTGTTATAGCCTAGGTACGCCCATGTGCATGATAAGTTGCATATGCCATATGTTTTAGCCTGCATTGACGGGATATTCAGTATCTAAATCTGTATTCAAAATATCAAGATACGGATTTGAATACTAAAACAGATATCCAAATGAATGTTTTGCTACTGTAATAAAATGGTAAATTGAGGTGCCACGTATCAGCACCACATTAATTCTCATCAAACTTTCTCGCTTTTATCTCCTATTAAATAACTATATTAACTACTACTAATATTATTTATTTATCTTTACATTTAATTAGTTTTTTAATAAATTAAAAAATAGATCTTTTTATTGATGTTATTTCTATAGAAATAGTTTTCTATAAAAAGATTTTTTCTAAAAAATCATATTATTTGTACGTAATATTTTAAAATTGGTTTTTTAAAGTAAATTTTTTTTATAAAAAAATAATTAAAATAGAAAGTTATAGTAAGAAAATTTTAAAAATGAAAATTTTTAAAACGTTATTTTGAAACAAAATGTTTACTTTACCTTTGAAAAAAACCAAAAAAAAATTTAAAAGTTAATATTATTGTTTTATTACTTATAGTTATTACTCATACGTAATTTCAATCATATCATGTTTTAGTATATCGTTTTATAATTAATAATTTTTATTCTATTTAATATATTATTTATTCAACATGTGTAATACACGGTTTACAAAAGCTAGTTATTTGTATTTAGATTTATTTCTATATATATGTTTTTAAAATTTATTTTTCACATTCTTTAGGTTTATCACTTATTGAAGATCAAATTAAGAACCTGATTATGTTTAAGATTTTATATTTTCTACTTCCTAATATCAGTGCCAATGAAAGTTTGCAATGATATATTAGCCTGATGATAAGTCTATATCATTGTCTGCAAACAATCATTTGATTACTAAAAGAGCAAGCTTTTAACACATTAAATCTACAAAATGAGTTTGATAAAAAAAAAGATTATTATTAACGAATGTATAATGATGTCTTTTTGACGATATCATGAAAACGGTTCAAAATAACAAAGGATGTGTGTTTTCTTGTTTATGGTTATGGTGGAACGAAATGTCAAATTGATTTAAAAGTTGTTTCAAATGGGAATGCATTATTGTTATTGAGCGGAGGTAAATAACACCCTTTTCATTTTAATTCCAATCATATCTTATCTCAAAATATCATCTTATAATTTCAAATTGTCATTACAAATACTAACTAATTAATATATCCTTTGTAATACACATGTATTTAACTTTATATGTGTGTACTAGCTTTAGTAACCCGTGTATTGCACGGATTGAATAAATAAAATATTAAATAAAATAAAAATTATTAATTATAAAACGATAGACTAATACATGATATAACTGAAATTATGTATAAGTAATAACTATAAGTAATAAAATAAAAATATAAACTTTTTTATTTTTTCAAATATAAAGTAAACATTTTATTTTAAAATATTACGTTAAAATAGTTTGATTTTTTAGAAAAATTCTTTTTATGAAAAAACTATCTCTATAGAAATAACATATTTAAAAAGTTCTCTTTCTTAATTTATTTAAAAACTAATTAAATGTAAAAATAAATAAATAATATTATTAGTAATTAATGTGGTTATTTAATAGGAGAGAGAAGCGGAAAAATTTTGATAAGAATAAATGTGGTGCTGACACGTGACACCCTATTTATCATTTTATTAGAGTTTGAAGATTTATAATTGTATATATAACAAAGTAGCTTTAGTACCCGTATATTACACGAGTTGGATAAATAATATATTAACCATAATTAATATATATTAATTATAAAATAATATTTTAAGATAAAATATGATAATAGAATGAAAATTTTGTTTCAAACAAACCTTCTAAAATTTTTTTTGTTAAACACTTTCTTATTATAACTCCCCATTTTAATTATTTTTTATTTAAAAAAATTTTACTTTTTAAAAACACTTATTTTAAAATATTTTATTTATTTAAAAAATTTTGATGTTTTAAGAAATTATTTTACTTTTAAAAACACTAATTTGAAAATTATTATTAAAAACACGAATTTTAAAATATTATAACTCCCAAAATTTTGAGGTTTTAAAAAAATTATTATTTTATAAAAAAATATTTTTTTAGAAATAACATTAATAAAAATATATCTTTTTTAATTTATTCAAAAACTATATTCATTTAAAAGAAATTAAATAATATTATTAGTAATTAATATGATTATTTAATAGGAGAGAGAAGCGGAAAAAATTTGATGAGGATTGAAGAGTAATGTGGTGTCGTCACTTGTCCTCTCAAATTACCATTTTATTAGAAAAGTAAAATTATTGTTAACTTTTAAATCATACATAAGATAATAATAATAATAATAATATTTATCATGCAATTCATGTTTTACTATACAAATAATATTTCATATATGTAAACATATTCAATTAAACATGATCTTATTTATTAACAAAAAGTATCATCTTTAGCTAAAGTCCAAGATAAACTCATTTAACCTCTAAAAAAGTTTTAGCTTTTAATGATTTGATCTGGAATTCTCATAAGCTACATGATTTGTTTAACACCTAGTCTTGAACCAAAATGTCATGAAAAATATAACTAACATCCGAAAATATATCCTTTTGTATATTTTAAGTAACTAGGTTAGAATCCGGCTAAATAAGTTTACTGTTACATGGTTAATAATATAAAGGTATGTATTAAATATTATATATTATACAGATTGAATAAATCTCATGTAATTCACATTGAAAAATTTGAAGTTAACATATTTGAAATTTTAATTATGGATAGTTATTAATTAATGAATAGATATTATAGCATTCATAACTAAGAGGAGAGAAGCTAGAAAACAAATTATTAGATGGCTTATAATGATGACAAGTGTTTGGATTTATTTTTATTTATTAGTATAGAGATTTAATGTGTTATTTAAAAGCGTAAGGAACTAGTTTTATACCCGTCCGGTGGCCGGGTAGTTTACAGTCATAATTGCACAATTATACTTCTTTACATTCTAATTGAACATATTAGTTGTGTACCATGAGCGGGCTATCGTTTCATCCGAGTCGAAATTGAACTCAAAATTTTGCTTTAAGAGTTTTCAAATTTCTAGCTTAAACCCAAGTTGAACCCGATCTAAGCGTGCCACATTAATTTAGTTTATAACATCTTGAAAGTTAAGTTAATAAAAATTATCAACATATTGTAAAACCATGGGGCTATCATACTGGAACGAAATAAATGCTATCATAAATAAAAAATTATAACCTAATCATAGAATCCTATACTTTTTAACAAAAACAAATGTATAGCCTCTGTTCTGACATCAAATGCGAATGAGATGCCAAGGTTTAAATTTATAATATATGATCAGCAAAACAAAAGCAACATTTGATAAGACGACAACAAACAAACTTATAGTAATAACATAACAATAGTAAAAAGACAAAGTCGCACCAACAGTCCAACAATAAAGAGCGAGAAGAACAAAAATGAAAATACACAAACACAATAAAAAAACACCACACATAACAGTATAATGTCACTAAAGAGCCCGTGAAATAACACTTTTGGTGTAAACTAATCCTTTTAAGAAACAATAGTACTTGCTAGTGTAAAAAAACTCAAGCCCTTTTTATCCATAGCAAACGTGAAAACATCGCCCCACTCAGTCATCATTAGTCATTTCCTTGTTGATGCAATGTAGGCAACGAAACACCAAAGCGATACCTGAAATTCAACGACAGGTGGCACGAACAAAACCTTTGTCCAGTTATTCTTTTCCATTCTCCACAAATCCACTGAATACAGAGAAAAACCAATAAAGAACCAACATAACCGTATAACGTACTAAAAAAAGCAAAGAAAAGAGGAAAAACACAAAAACTAATACGAAAACAAATACCCAACAACGAAAGCAAATGGCATTCATGACGACTAATGTCACCGGCATCTTTCTTTATATTAAACAAAACAACAATTAAATTTCTAATGATTTACATAGCATGGAAAAAATAGCACTTTCTTACACTTACCTCATCTGTCTCCTTCATAACAGTTTTCATCTGTGCAGATTAACAGTAAATTAACATTAAGAACAGAAAGTACGTTCGAGTAAAATGATTTGTTATTGTACGTGGATCAAGTACAGTAAGATGGTAGAAAAATTTACTTTAATTGTTGCAAGAAGTGGTATCTTCTTGTATCCAGCAGTAACCTCTTGTTATTTACTGTAAAGGAAAACACTGTTTGCAGCCTGATTTTGTAAAATTCATAATATTAGCTTGTGGTACCATAAGAAACCCAACTGAATTATGTTCATTTCCTTTGTCTTGACAGGACGTTCATTTCCATCTCTATAGAGCTGTTGTCTTCTTCTCGTAGCAGGTACAAAACTAAAAAGGCATAATATAGAACATCAGGGGGGCTTTTATAGGGCTTTTTTTGCTGTTATAGGATCACAACCAACCCCGATTTTGTTGGGGTGTTGAAACCAACACGTGATGTTTTTTTGGGTCTGAAACCACTCAGAAACTGCCTACAAGCAACCACCATCAAGAAATCACCGGTAACCAAACTGGAACCGTCAAACCTACCTATCTTAAAGGATAGGATTTAGTTTCAACCAATTTAAACAGTTCAGATAATTTCTACCAGCGGTTAGACTCACCGCTGGTAATGTAATATATAATTTCTTTCTTGGTCCTTTGTTACAAAAATAAATTATTAAATCATGTGGTTTACCATTTAGCTCACTACCATATTATGTATACCTAAATAACCGCTTCACCTTACTTAGATCTGGATGAGTTATTCCCTACCCGACAGTCAAACAACAACTAGTTCTTTCAATATAAATTCTTCTGTTTGATTCTTAATCTTTAAATATTCAACGATTCCATTGTCTATTAATTTTATATAATGACTCAAAGTTCTCTATAACAAAAAAATTCTGAATAAAACTTCTAATTATGTTTTTGTAATTGGTTTCGAAAAATCACAAAAAAAGAGTCTTACAAGATATAACTAGTATTTATGTTTTTATAAATGTTTTGCAAAGAAATTTAATGAATTCCCGGTTCTTTAATCAATAACTTCTTATTAAGTTAACATGATACTTCAGTTCGAGATATTGTAGAAAAAAAATCCATATTTCAAACGATAACTCTTGCTTAGGAAGTTAAGGAGGCGGTGTGGTTACGTGGAAGTGACAAGTTGTCCAGTCCAAACGGGTACCAAAGCATTTCAGCCCGATGCTTGTTACAGATTATAGACTATTAGTCTTATCGAGGCACAATACAAAATCATTGCTGATTTTTTGGTCAATCGCGAGGTTTGTTGGTGTGATTGGCTATGTTGTTAGTGGAGAGCAATCGACCTTTATCAAAGGCATACGAATTCTAGATGGCCCCTTGATAGTCGATGACGTAGTTAGTTGGTATAAGAAGCAGCAAAAAAATTAAGAAGAAAAAAAACTTTAATTTGCTCTTTATAATTGATTTCGATAAAAGCATATGATTTATTGAGTTAGGATTATTTGTTGACTATGATAATATTTATGGGTTTTGGGGATTAATGAAGCATTTCAATTAGAGGATGATTTAATATGCTAGTGCTTCAATTTTGGTAAAATGGTAGTCCAACTATGGAGTATAATCTCCAAAGAGGCTTTTGGAAAGGGGTTCCATGATTGCCCTTTTTATCCAAATTAGTTATGAAAGGTTTTCAAGTAGCTATTGGGATGCGGTTCAATCAAGTCTATTCAATAATGCTTAAGTTTTTAAGGATTTGAGTATTTATCGTTTTTTATATGCAGATGAAATCTTGATAATGGGTAAGTAGTCTTTTGACAATATTTAATACGAATATGCTTTCAATAAGGCGAGACTGCTGCTATATTTCTTTAGTGGTGGGTTCTCTTGGTATATATTATTTTTCTATATTCTATATTTCGGATGCCTTGGTTATTAATAAAAAAGTAAATATGATCCATTCCAAGTGTTTTTGACATGGATAAATGGGATCCGGTGATAGTAGATAAGGAGATGAGTAGGTTGTGAATTGGTAGTTTGAATGGTTTTAATTTGATACTTCTTAAGAAATACATGTGAAAACTGGTTAAAAATCTAGATGTTTTTGGTTAGAATCATTAAAGCATTTCATGGTGAAAATACGGGTTCCTATAATGAGTTACATGAAAATTTATAAATTCTTATCCTTCCATTAAGGGGAAAAAGTAGCGAATGGTGAATTGGGTAAGTTTTGGATGGATAATAGATGGCACAACACGATAAGACACGAACACGATAAGTGCTGACACGAACACGACACAATAACTAATCATTTCATTTTTTTTCCAGACACGAACACGAACCTGTTTAGAAACAGGTTACACGATAAGACCTGTTAAGAGACGCGATAAAAATCACACGTGTAGTGAAAAAATTGACTGAAGTTCATCGAAATCCTGAATATACCATAATCTATAGCATGATAATCCTTGGCATATTTGAAACAAAAGTCAATAAAAAAGTCTATTTTAACCGATAACATAGTTTAATGAGATAATAGACGGAGTACGAAGAGGGCTCAGGCGGAAGCCGGAGACTCGGTCGGTGGTACTGTGATAGTCGTATTCGATTGAAGCGGTTGGGCAAGAGATAAGCTTTTTAAATTGAACATGAAAAATAATGACATATATCATAAATAAATAATAAATAAATAAATAAATAAATAAATATATATATATATATATATATATATATATATATATATAATAAGCTAAAAATATAAACAAGTTTTAACATGTGCGTTAACAGGTTGACAGGTGTTTGATCTGTTAAATAAGATTTATATCGTGTCTTTGACGTGTCGACATGTTAATGACACGAAATCTGCTAAGCTCAAACACAAAACCTGTTAACTTCGTGTCGTTTCATGTCAAAAATTGCCAGGCCTAGATGGATTGTTGGGTTGGCAATTTTACTCTTGCTTCTAAATTTCTTAAAAGCTTTAAGTTTGAATCATTCAAAGATGATTGTGTTATTGATTGATGGATTGATGGAATAAGGTCTTGAGAATGGCGTAGAAAAACTAGAGGGGGAGTTTAGATGGCTTATAGCTTTATGAGACATCTGATTTAGGTGCTGTTTGTTTTTTCTGCAGCAAAATGTCTGCAGTCTGCGGACCACATCTGCAGACATCTACAGCAGAAGAGATGGACCAAACGTCTGCAGTCTGCAAGAAAAAGACTGTTTGTTTTTTAACATCTGGAGACTGTAAAAATAGCCTGTAATTAAAAATATCAAATTCATCCACCATTATCATCTCCCTCCTACTCGTCTATTTTCGAGCTAGCTTCGAGTAACCCTGTTTCTATTTTCTAAGCCAATAACATTATAATCAAAACAAATGCAAATTGCAAGAAGTAAAAGATGCAATACCTAAAAATCAGATTGGGGATGAAATCAGCAAGCCTCTCATAATCCGTGAGAACTTTCCACACGTAATCAACATCATCATCGACTTCAACCTCCGATTTCACACGACGCTCTCTCCACGATATCACCTCCACTTCACATTTCACCTTCCTCTTTCTCCCGCCTTCTTCATACAACACCACCTCCTCAGCACTTATCCCGTTAATCGCCCCATTCATCGCATGCTTACACACGAATTTATAGGAATTACAACCACCGCCAATGGAATTGTTGCTTCGGCTGATTTTCCGGCGAGTTTTGCAGGATGAAGAGTGTTGTGGCTTGCCGGAAGTATTTCTGACGTCGTGGTTGTCGACGGAGAGACGGTGGTGACGGTGGCCCGAGTACAGAGCCTGATCGAAGACGATCATTGTGTGTGTGTGTTGCGATAGATAGATTTGAGCGATCTGAAATGGTGAACAACAGCGGAGGTGGAGAATCGTCATCTGCTCCTTTGGTTTTAGCGACGCCTGCAGCGGTGGTTGCGACGGTGGCCGGCGGTGGCTGCGGGGCGGCGGTGGCGGGTGGGCCGGCTGTGGCGGTGGCGGGTGGGTGTGTGGCTGACGGTGAAGGGTGGGTGTGTGGCTGACGATGAAGAATGAGAAGAGGTTAGAAGATTGCAGAAGTGGATGGTCTATGTCTGCCTCATGCAGACCTCCGAAAAACAAACAGTCTGCAGACCTTAACGTCTGCGCGTGGTCTAGGCGGCGCAGACAAAAGAGGTCAGGAAGTACTTCTGACAAAAAACAAACACCACCTTAGTGTCTTTGATTGAGCTATCTATATCTATATATACGAATATGTGGGTTTGAGACTTAAATCTTGAAGATTCTTTCTCTACAAAATACAAATCGACCAGGATTCATATTGGCAGGATTATTCTTCCAGACAGTAGGATGCTAATTTAGATGGAACAGACGCATTCCTATGAAAGTTAATGTCTTTATCTTGTCGGATGATGCTAATTTAGATCAAATCCAGTGGATAAAGAGAAGGAATTACTCGACCTACTGGATGATTTGAAAGTTTAGGAATGAAGTAGTGTTTCAAAAAAGATAATGGTTCGTTTGAAGAATTTATTTTTATTCTATTGTTAGTGTATTGCTTTTATGGATTTATTCTAGAAACGAGAATGCTAACTTTTGATGGGTTAGATGGTTACAAAACCCTCTAATACTCTTGTACTATTTGGATGTTTGTTCGTCTAGATTCTTGTTAGTTGGTTTTATTGTTATAGTGCCCAATAAATAAATAAAAACTTTTGATTCATTTAGAAATAAATGAAAGAACTTAACGTTTCTTATAATAAAAAAAATGTATTTATACGCATTAAAATAAACTTAAGTGTTCTTGAGCAGTAAAAGAACATTGAGAGGTGCAACATCTATACTAATAAATCAAAATAAATATAAATCACATAGTGATTTTCTAGCATGTTCACATCATCTCCACTTAAGTTCCACCTAAAATTGTCCGCGCTTCCTCACCACAATACATTTACTATTTTTGATAAAAAAAAACTTGATTTCAAAAAGGTTTTCTTAATAAATGCTTATTTAATACTATATTTAAAGAAATATTTAATGAGACTTAATTTTTGTTAAAATACAAATTAATCTATAGCTAATAATTGTTAAAACTATTATGTATTTTTTTTTATTTCATCCCGTGTAACACACGGATATCTAACCTAGTCTATACTAATAAAACAAAATAAAATGTTAGAGTAAATTACCATTTGCATCCCCGACGTTTTTTCATTTTAACCGTTTGCATCACTATAGTTTCAAAATTGTCATCTCCCCCTGACGTTTTATGTTATTTTTATTCGAGCGTCTGTCGTTTTATTTTTATTTCAATTTGAGTCAAGATAACTAGCACTGTTAGTTTTTCTGTTAAAGTTATTGTTGAAAAGACTAAACTACCCCTAAAATTAAATAAATAAATAAACTTGTGAGACCCATTCATCAACATCTTCTTTTTTATTACCAACACACCCATCACCACCACCACAACCTTATCACCATATCCACAGCCTTTAACACCACCTTCACAACCCTCATCACCACCACGACAGCCATTCGTCACCACCTCCACATCCCTCATCACTACCACATAGTCCCTCCCCCCACACACACACTCTCTTTTCTCTTTATTAGAGCCACCCATCACCATCGCCGTGACTCCCTTCACCAACACCACGACCCCCATCACCACCCCCATCACCACCACCGCAACTCCCAACACCACCACTGCAGCCCCCCATCACCACCACTGCGACACCCCTTCACTGGTTCCAAAAAACACTCGTTGGAGATCAGACGAGATCCGACTACTATATTGCTAACTGCATTTCGACTCACGCACACTTCGACTCAAATCGGAGACACGATCATCACCAAATTCAGTTATCATCTTCGCTTTCTCCACTTATTTCATTCACCTTTCAAAACCCTAATGTTTCAGATCCTGATTCGGTAACAACAGATCCATTCATGCCTTTGATCTTCAATCTATTTCAGTTACTATAATTCGTCGATCGTAACCACTGTATTATTATTCTAAATGGCCGGGGGAGCGGTGAACATGGATCAATTCGAGCAGTACTTCAAAAGAGCAGATTTGGATCAAAACGGACGCGTTAGTGGCTTAAAAGAGAGAGAGAGAGAGATAGAGAGGGTGAGGATGAGAGCATGTGATTTAATAAATAAGGGTAATTTTATCATTTTATAAAAGTTAACCAAAAAATCTAACGTCGTTAGTGTTTTGGACTCAAATAGAGATAAAAAGGAAACGTTAGGGAGGCAGATGACAATTTTAAACTATAGGGATGCAAACGGTTAAAATGAAAAAAACGTCAAGGATGCAAATTGTAATTTACTCAAAAATTTATAACGTGTCATCTTCTCACATTATAATTGTCACATGTTATCTTCTCACACTTTTTATGTCATATGTCACTAACATAAAAAAATTTAACCATTTAATGACCATATTAAATGCTAAAGATCTTATTTGTATTCTTTTCAAATTATAAAACACATTTTTATTAAAAAATATTCTTTAAAAATATATGTATATGATTTTTTTAATACAGAAAACTTTTTTAATATAATATTTAAAAAAAAATTAAAAAAAACTAGAACTTTTAAAATCATTTTTTAAAAAAAATTTAAAAACAAAAGTTTAAAATTATTGTTATTACATTATTACTTAATGTAGTTTCTTATATGCAATTCAAAACATATTTATCTAAAAATTATAATATAATTTCTAAATATCAATTACTAACTATTAATTTAATATTTTAATTTAACCCGTGTAAAACACGAGTTTATAAACTAATAGATAAATAAATTAAAAGCCAAATCCTTTATTCACATTAATTCTAAATAAAATTAAAAGAAAAAGTGTGGTTTAACTTGTGGGTTGTCACCACAAACCAATTAATCGTAACATAAAAGTATTCATAAATATTTTTAATTCATATATATATAACTGTTTATGTTTACGCAGTTTAAAATTTCATGATTTATTTGTTATAATTTGTTAAATCACTGTTTTTTTTTCATATAGCTGTAGGCGAAAGTATTCAAGTAATTTATTTTGTCTTATCCTCATTTTGGTGGATTAATTAAATTTAGTTTTACAAAAACCGTTTTAAATATGATTAATTTTTTTTTTCTGAATTTATAAAGTTTTATTACTATTAAAGACAGTGGATATTTAATAATTATTTTAGGGGTAACTTTGTACAATGATAATCAAATTTTAAAATTGTCCTAATTAGGTCACTCATAAACTCTTTTGTTTCAATCAGGTCACTAAACTTTATTTTGATGTTTCAATCTTATGTATTTAACCTGAATAGTAGGTAAAAGGGAGAGTTGAAGGTGAGAGGGTGGTCAAGGGTGATAGGAGGGTCGTAGGTGAGAGGGTGGTCGCAGGTGGGGCGGCGATGGTGGGGGACGGCGGTGGTGGTGGGCGGCGATGGTGGGGGGAAGACGATGGTGGTGGGCGACGATTGTTGGGGGACGACGACGGTGGTAGGCGGTGATGATAGGGGACGAAGGTGGTGGTGGGTGGCGATTGTGAGGGGACGACGGTGGTGGTGGGCAGCGATGGTGGGGGACAATGGTGGTGGTGGGCGGCGATGGTGAGGGGACGACGTTGGTGGTGGGCGGTTATGGTGGAGGACGAAGGTGGTGGTGGGCGGCGATGATGGAGGACGAAGGTGGTGGTGGGCGACAATGGTGGTGGAACGATGGTGGTGGTGGGCGGCGATGGTGAGGGGACGGCGGTGGTGGGGGACGGCGATGGTGGTGGGCGGCGATGGTGAAGGACGAAGGTGGTGGTGGGCGGCGATGGTGGAGGACGAAGGTGGTGGTGGGCGGAGATGGTGGTGGAACGATGGTGGTGGTGGGCGGCGATGGTGAAACACTCATAAAACTTGAAAAATAAGTAATTATCTGCTAATCAGGTTAATTATATAGGATTAAAACACCACTCCAAAGTTAAATTATCTAATTAAAACAATTTGAAAATTGAGTGAGAAACACTCATATAACTTAATGAATTTAATAATTTCACTTAACAAGTGTAATATACGAAAGAATGTAGTGGTGGACGAAGTTGATTTTGACTTAAAAAAAAAAAAAAAAAAGAGAACCGGAAGTCGACGCCTAATTTATTATGCGTGTACATTTTAAAATATATTTTGGTCATTAAAATGAAAAAAACGCAATCATCGTTGTCTCATTTTGCAGAGCAAATAAAAATCAAAACGTAACACTTACAAATTTCAAAGTTGTTCATGTACACCGATAAACAAAGAACAACAATTATATCCGTTTAAGATTCCTTAAAGACGATTATGGATGCTAAAAAATTATTAATGATAATATTTTTTAGGAATATTCTAGTAAACTTTGCGATAATTAAAATATATGTTTTGATTAGGTATCTTTTGTAATTATTTTTATTAATTGATTAGTTAAACGTATTATCTCATGGGTTTTCGTTATTTTTATAATATCATAACCGTATGTTTTTGCTTTATTCTTTTCTCTCTCTGACGCTTGGTTCGTCCAATCATTGTTGGCTAGCAACTTCGTATCGCTACGGTCCCCATATATGGCGATTTTCTTTTGTACTATTTTTGTCTCATCATTGACATATAGATCAAGTATCATGTATATTTAATCTTAGATGCCATAGGCGTCATTGCCACCGTGGTCATAAATTCATAATTCTTGTTCCAATAGCTTTGCCATTGAGCCGCTTGCCTTCTCTATGGCCTTATGTGTTGTTTTATGTTGCGTTCGTTGATTTTTGCTTGTGTGACTATGGGATATTAGAAAGAATATATTAGCTAATGCTTATATTAATCTTTACTATAATTAGAATATACAATTTAATTTAGTTTTTTTATATCATTTTTGTACTCAAAATATAAAAAGATGATAGATAATGCACAATGTTTTATGATGTTGTCATTATTTCATAAAGTTAGTTATAGATAATTATTATTGTTATTATCTCACCGATCAGTAATTTATTCAGATTTCGGATCATCCGCAAAGATAAAAGAATATATACGGTTAAGATTCCGTAAAGACGAAAAGGGATGCTAAAGAATATGCCATTTCTCAAAGTGCAAACGTGGAGGTGATTATTTTCCTTTTCTTTTTTTTTCGTAAATCCCAGAATTTTATTCTCAAAGTGCAAACGTGTAGAAACGTATAACGATATAAGAAAAATTAAATTAAACATATGATATTTCCAGTTTTCACATTTTGAAAGTTAGCATAACCCTAAGGTAAGGATTTAAGGGAAGAGGTGTTTTAAATCTCAAAAGTGCAAAAGTAAATCTTAAGCGTCAATCTTATTAATCAAATTGTAGAGAAAAAAAGTTTGTTAAATTTGCATTTCAGGCATGACAACTTTCGTTGTATTTTCTCAAGTTCGCTCATTTTTTAGACGTTCATATCATTTCTATATGACTTTATTTTTTTATAAAAATCTTATCATAAAAACAAGTGTTTTTTCCTTACAAATACAATATCATTATATAAAAAGATAAAAAAAAAATACGTCTTTTAGCTTGTATGACTTCTAATCGTCATTGTTTATTTAGTGCAGTTTATTTCGTATTTTTGTTTGTTACTGTGTTTTTTGAACGCTACTTTGTTTTTCATTAATAGTGAATTCAACAAAAACATAATTGTGAATTAACATTGTTGTATACATCTAGTATTTAAAATACAATAATAATATAACAATTAATTATTCTAATACATTAAAAACAATGTCAATAACACAAAATTAATGATATAAAACATAAAACACAATGATTAAATGTCTAATTGTGTTTTTTCTGCTCGTTATTGTGTTTTTAAACACTATGAGTTATAAAAAAAATTGGTGAAATAACATAATTGGGTACTTTAATTGTAAAACACAATGATAAAAGAACAAAAAAATATTTAATATATAAAAAACAATAACAAAAATAACACGAAATGATATAAAACGTAAAATAAAATGATCAATAGATACAACAAATGATGGAAAATATTTGACACAATGATTTGATATTTGATACAATGATTTGACGTAACGTAGTTGCGCAATAACTAAAATGCCCTCCAATTTAGATTAATTACTTTTAAACCATTTTAGATTAATTACTTTTTTTTACCATAACCTTACGCAAACTCTAAAATTTATAAAATGAATAAATCATAATTTATATATAAAATATATGTTTAAAAAGTTAGCAGATTAACAACACAGAAAGTACACCTTTGTACTCATCATCATATTTTTCCTTCGTCTTCCTATTGAATTGAAAGTAAGACTTAAACTCCGTCGTACCAAAAAAGTCATTAAACTATCGAATATCATTCCCGTACGAAGCGTTTATTGGAATATCCACTAAGTTAAAAAACGAGGTCTCTAGTATTCGTAAGTGTGCTCGTATGGAATTTGAAACATGTATAGATATCATAGCTTAAAACATGTAAGGGTTACAATTAAAATAAACAATTACTTTAACTTTAATTACAACATATACTATTTTTAATTTATGTATAAAAAACATTGTCTTATACAACTATGTAGAAAAGATAATGATTGTTCTCATGTGATTAAACTCATATGAAGCCAGTCCATGGTCTTTGACGTATAGTCCCACCATTTCGCTAATGTATAAATTTGTGGAAAAATATTAAAAATCCAAAACTATGGAAATAAAAAAAAGAAAAAACCAAAAACCACTTCGGTTATTAAAATTAAAAATGTAAATAATGTAATTAAACATTTACCTTAAAAGCCCATTTAAATCCTTTGATATTGTATCTCATCTTTTTCTTACGCTCTCTTTTTGGTTTTTAAAAATGGTATTATGAATATTAGGATATGTATGTCCTCAAATAAATGAATTTCAAGGAAATTCTTTCATGCCTCAAAATCATTGACCAACTTTAAAATTTTTCTATTCAAAAAAGTTTTACCCTAGCCTCGACTACCGAGATCTCGACCCACCCTTTTCCTCGCTTATCCTTGCCTCGGGAGACTTGAAATCTAGTGTCGTGTAAGCGAGGTGTATGTCAAATAACCTCGTCGACTCATTCCCCTTTTTTTTTGCTAGGTTAGCGAGAACTTTGGCATAAATTTCACCTAAGGCAAGGAAAAACAAATAACAAAAAAACTATACGTCGACGAGAAATTTGCAAACGTGAGGAACGTTGTCGAGTAATTATATGGGTATCTTGCAAGTGATGAATTTCATTAGTCAGATGACTAAGTGATGGAAGACTGAAATTGATGCGAGGGGCAAGCGTTCACTAAAAGTAAAAAAGAGCATCTTTAATGGGTATGTAACTTCAACAAACGCTTATATAGAAAAGAGTGTTAAGATGGATGAGAAAGACAACTGATATGAAGAAGAGAGGGAGTTGGAGTAAACTCATGAGATGGGGGTCTTGGAGGAGATCGTGTTCTATAAGAGGGGGATAACAGAGAAACAACATACGTAATTTGTATTTAAAAGGGTTGCTCTGGCATAATTTATGCTCCGGATCTTAAAGCATTAAGTAGGTGTTGTTACATCATTTTACATTGTGACATTATGTGTGTCAAAAACCTATGTACATACATAGATACAAATATCCAAGCTCATAAAATATCTTTATCTTTACTACTATATAATACAAAACTCATGGATAGATTGATAATTTTTTATTTTTCGTAAGTAGCCTAGAATAATTATTTAAGCATATGGTACAAGTGTTTTATACAGGTGTTTTTTATTGCCCTACATTAAGTATTATTTTATTTATAATAATTTAAATTAATATTATATTTATATTTTTACTACTTAAATTAATTATATTAATAACTAAATACTATTTACCAAATATTAACATAGTTATAATAATAATAATAATAATAATAATAATAATAATAATAATAATAATAATAATAATAATAATAATATTCAGTATTTAAGACTGATCAGAAAAGAGAATGATAAGTAGCACACGCGCATCACGCGAGCCAATTCATTAAACATAACATATAAAAAGCAGTAATGAATATTTATATTATATATACTATTTATAAAGTATTTTAGGATGTTAACATAATAATTTCATCATGACCTTAAGACAATATAGGGTTTGTATGGTAATATTATGGTGTATTTTAATTTAATTCTTTTAATCCATATGAATTCATTGAATTTAGTAATAATAATAACAATAACAATAACAATAACAATAATAATAGTAGTAGTAGTAATAGTATTTAAAGTAATTATAATAACTATTTACACAAAAAATTTTTTTAGTAATAAGTAATAATTTAAAATAATATACAAGTCATTAAACTAAAAATATACAAGCTCTTAAAACTGTTTCAAGATGCTAAATCTTATATCGTTTTTTTCTTATAATCATAAATATATGATGGTTTATAAAATCTAAATTTATCGTTATGATGTGTTAAATTATATCAACGTTTCGACATGATTTTTTTATCAAAACAGAGTTGTCAATATAATTTTTATCTATAACTACGGATTGAATACTAATTTACGAGTAATCAAAATCAAGTGTTATAAATTTTAACAACCCGCGACAAAGCGCGGGTTCACACACTAGTAAACATATATATATATATATACAGGGGCGAATTTAAATTGAGCCAACGCTACCTCTCAACTTTTTACGGGTAGTGTAAAAAACAAATTAACGTTTTTATGTAAAAAAATTTATGGTTCTGCATTACCAATGAGAAAATATTACTTTACCCCTAAATTTTTTTTGAACTCAACACTTTATAGAAAGTTTTAAAATTTATAAAAAATAATCTTACATTTTATAAAAAAACATTACATTTTATAAGAAATAAATAACTAATAAGCCCAAAATATCCAATAGTCCTATACAATATTAATTAACAAGCCCAAAATAAAAATAAACTCAAAAAAGATTAAACAACTTAAAAAGCCTATCTAATTAGCCCAAATACCCATAACTCAATCAAACATAAAACTTAAAATAAAATAAAAAAACACCATCCATCGCCCCATGCCCCCATCGACCCTTCGTCCCTTCCTACAGGCCACAGTTAGTCAGCCAACATCCACCACACCATCGGTCGGCCGACCGACCACCGCCGAACAGCCGCTTGCTGTGGCGGCTCTTGCCACCGCCCACATGCGATCTTTCACCTATTCATCGCCCACTTCAAAGTAACATTTTTAGTTTTTTTTTCTTTATTACACTATGAAATCAGGGATTTAGGGTTTATGTATTCAATTTCTAATATTTAAGGGTTATTTAAGTGTTATTTGTTATAAAAATTAATGGTTATTTGGTTCAATTTCTAATATTTAGGGTTTATGCGTTTAGGTATATGAACTAGTGATTTAAAAGATGTTAGAGATTTGATATTGAAATTAGGTATTTAAATTTTGTTATTTTTAAGTGCAATTTGTAATCTTATTGTGTTATTTGTTATAAAATTAGGGATTTGAAAGATGAAACAACAAGTTTTTATTGGTAAATTTTTTTTAAAAAAAATTCAAGAATAGAAAATTGGTTCTAATAATAATAATGATATTGGGTCAATAACTCCTTCGAGTTCAAATCCTTCGGGTTCAATTCCTTCGATCCCAAATGGATTTGATTTGAATGATATTCCTTCAGACCCATTTATTAATGTAAACGTATGTTAAAAAAATTTTTACGTTACCCCTGAACTTTCCTTCTAGATCCGCCACTGTATATATGTGTATGTCGTGTCCTCGTTGCTTTAGTGTACCTACTCGTTGCTTTAATTGCTTTACAAAAGAACTCCTTAAATGCTAACTATCCCCGACATACATTTATGAAAAGACACCAAATATTTATGTACATATCACAATAACTTAACATTGAAATGTGACGGTAGTTTTTTTTTAACGGCAAATGTACGACCCTGCTTCGGATGATAGGTGTTATTTCAATCGAGCCCACCTATCCGTTTCCCAGCCGGAACCGCACCTCTAACCTATTCAGGAGGAAACTCATTGCTAAGAAACCCACTGCTCAACTCTGAGCATTTTGCTCATAGTGAAACTTGAACCAATGACCTTCACTTATTTATATGTCATGAGTACCTCACCTTAACTATTTGAGCTAAAATGTGACGATAGTTAATATAACTTACAATCATAAAACTTTTACATATAATAACGTGGTCGCATTATATTTACATAATCAAATGGGATTAGCATAAACATGTGGCGATGACGTAATTGCATACCAAATTTTGTGGTTTTAAGTTTTAACCCACACGCACGTAAACAACGACAAATTCAATTAATTTGTCATTTACTTGCTACAATTAAAATAATAATATGTTAATAATATTTATTTAAGAAGTCCATAATTCGTTTTCAGAGCATGATTCTGACCGCGACCAATTGTTTAGGTATATTTTGGTATTATTCACAAAACACATGCGATGACGATCTCGCTGTTTGACTGTCTACTCTCGTCTATTTCGAAAACTGTTTGCGATTTATAATTATTTTTTTAAACTTAATAGCAGTCTCTAGTGGTTATTGATTCATTGAAAAAAAATATTAATATAATAGTTTATTGGAACCCATGTATTACATGAAATAAATTTAACTTTTTGAAGTCAATAGTTTTAAATTTAATATATTATATATTATCAACCATTAGTAAATAAGAGTAATAAATATCTAAGAAATTGTAAATGACAAATAATGAAGATTAAAAATTATAAAATTATATTTTAAAATATGTATAATTAAAATCTTATAGTTTAGTATATCTTAATAAATTATTAGCATAAGAAGATTTACATTTTAGATATATAATTATTTAGTTTATTTACTTAAAACCCTTATCTTTTAATATCTTATAGGAACTTACCAATAACTAAGATAACTATTTACCAGTTATTAAATCACTCAACAAAATCAAGCAAATAATTTAAAATTAATAATAGAAATTTTTAAGTCATTTGATTGTATAGAGAAATAAAAAATATTATTAATCTATAATGAAAGAGAGAAATATAGAAAAGAAAATGAGAAGTTAATATAAGAAAAAGAGAGTGTGATTTTAGTACGTCTTCAAAATCATTAATTAATATGTGTATATGGGTTTAGGCGGGAAAACCAACCTTAGAATGTATAAAATCACGCCATGTGTTCAAAAAAACATTGGTTTATTAGAATAGATAGATAATATAAATTAGTTAGTGATCGGATTTTAAAATTATTCATGCCACAGAAAAAAGACCAAAATTTAATACAAATTAGCATTATCTGCTGAATAACGCCTGCTTATATAATTTTGTTTACTTGTATTTTTTAAATTTATTTTTATATTTTATTTGGAATAGGATCTCAATTTAATGTTTGTTTCTTATCAATAATACTAGTAATAATAGGTTATAGATCCGTATATTACACGTGTTGCATAATAGAAAATCATATTAGCAATATCTGCTTAGTCGTCATCATCTTAACATTTTCTCCGAACATTGACATCACGTTATTCCAATGAGCGGCTCCAAAATGGTTCGACCCGATGGCTACGAACACCACCGTGACCAAACGCAACATTTAAAGATGTGAGGTTAGCCGTCTGGGGGAAGCTGCATCCGGAAATCCTCATGCCCCAAACTTCTGAAATGGGCCTCACATATAAATAATAATTTCAATTAGATTAAAACTTTTACATAATTAGTTTATTAGTTTCATATAAATTAAAACGTTTAATTTATTTGATTAACAATTGATTAGATACTTTTGAATTAAATCTGTTTTTTAATAAATTTAAATTTAAAAACATTAAATATTTTTGTTTTACTTTTTTTATGTTTTTAGTGGCTAGTAGAACCAGCAAGCCATTGACCCACGTCAAATTTTGATTGTCACTTGGTAAGTTTCAAGAGTTTACGTACCATCATAGTTCATCATACGCTTCAAACCGATTTGGTGGAGTATTTACGGTCTATTAAAGAGTATTAGTTTATGTAACATTAATTATTATGAAATTTTAATATTTTAGTGTATTTAATTTTTAATAACCAGCAAGCCATTGACCCACGTCAAATTTTGATTGTCACTTGGTAAGTTTCAAGAGTTTACGTACCATCATAGTTCATCATACGCTTCAAACCGATTTGGTGGAGTATTTACGGTCTATTAAAGAGTATTAGTTTATGTAACATTAATTATTATGAAATTTTAATATTTTAGTGTATTTAATTTTTAATTTTTGATTTCTATAATTTTAAATTTTAAATGTTGTTGTTGTTATTGTTGTTGTTTAGTAGTTATATAGTTAAGTATTTAAATAAGATAATACTTAAATTTAAATAGTATTTTGTTATAAAATATATAAAAAGTAAATTAAAATTTATATTTAAATATTAATTTTAATATATTATAAATAATATACAGTCAATAAATTGAATTAAATAACGTGTATTAGATATGAGAAGTATACTAAATGGGGACAAATTAGAAGTTATTGTATAGAATACTTGTAAATATAGATAATTCAATATTTTAATCTACAAATAGGATATTATAAAGATAAATTGTTTTATAGTAAATAAATATAAGAGTAAATTTATTTTTGAACGGAATTAGAAGTCCAAGAGAATAGTAGATGATAAGGGAGAAGTATAAAAGTAAATGACAAGGCAGAAATATAGGGAAGTTTAAAAAGACATCTAAAGTAAAAGACATAACGCTCTATATATTTTTTTTAACATAACGCTCTATATTGTGTTATGTAAATGTAAATATAATTGTATATCATTTTTAAAATTTTTCTGGGATGAATTTCTCGTTCAAAGTTTTCAAGTATAAACCAACGACTTTTATGGACATCTAAATTAAAAGCTCATTTGATTTTGAAATATGTTTAAATACAAAGTATATTTTTGCTACAAAATATGAGAAGACACAACGAGTCAAAAAAAATCATAAAAAAATTATATCTCACAGTCTAAATCGAATTTCAAAAAAGTAATTCCGAGCTTTTGTTCCTCTAGCCGTCCTCACTAAGAAAAAAAATAAACGAAAAATAAAAAAATAAAAAAAATTAATGTTTTTTTAATTTGTCATTTATGAAAGACACAATGAGATCATTGTGTCATTATGAAAGACACAATGACGTCATTGTGTCACACAATGACGTCATTGTGTCACAAAAAGACACAATGAATTTTTTTTTATTTTTTTATTTTTTTTCTGAAAGAGGACGACGAGAGGAACAGAAACTCCGAATTACTTTTTGAAATTCGATTTAGATTGTGAGATATAATTTTTTTTGTGACTTTTTTAGCTTCATTGTGTCTTCTCACACTTTATAGCAAAAATACACTTTGTAGAATAACCTCACCATTTGATTTTTTCATTCTTGCCATATATATTATAACACGTTTCTTTCTTTGTTTCTTTTTTTTTTTTGACGGTAGCGGATGCCAACATAATGTTTTAAACAAATGGTTTTTTAGATTTTACAGATTTTGATGGAGAAAAATTGATTTGATGGAGAAAAATTGATTGATTATTAAACAACCAACGCTATATATTACACCACCACTCCATAAAAATGTAACGATTTGTCTTGTGTCATGTATAAGTTTAATTTTATTAATTTCTAATCCATTTGGGACTGTGCTTTGTCTAAATATGAAAGTATAGGCTTGTAAAAATTCTTAACTCATGCATTAAAAATTATTGATTTGAAATAGAATTTATAGTACTGCTTTAACAACACCTAAATATACTGCACCAATTTTTTTGGCTTTTTTGTTTTATAGATGTGATTAGTGTCATTGTTGCTTTTTTAATATATAAAATATCACCATGAAGAACCAAAAAGAATCGACCAAATTGACATTTCAGTAGATTTCGATTTTGTATATTTTTGGACATTAGAAAGAATAACTATTAAATGATAAGTATTATCATTGTATAGGTGATATTATCATTGTATAGTTGTTGCTTCTAATGTTTAATTTTTTTTCATTTAATCCTTCTTTTATATATAATAGCTGATTCCAGTAATTACAAATATACATAAACTATAGTTCAAACTTTTTAATTATCCAACTCATATAATACATGAGTTTTTAAAACTAGTTTATTTTAAATATAATAAAGAGAAAAGGAATTGCTAAAAAGTGAAGTTAAAAAGGTAGAAAACATGATAGGTGTGAATGGTCCAAAGTGGTGCAGATTCATTGCATTTAGTTCGAGAGTCAAGACCGCCCCAGTGGACTCAACTACTGCTATTTTCTTCCATGTTTATCTTTAATGATATACTATTTATTTTTATTGTTTTTGCATAGTTATAAAATTTATTTATTTGATGCTTATAAAAATTTTATTGGTACTGCACTTAATAAATTGTTTGGTTTTCTAAAAATATAATGTTCATTGTATGTTATATTGGTTTATATATTTTAAATATATATGTTACTAGTTTTACGAAACTCGTGTATTACACGTGTTGAATAAATAAAATATTAAATATAATAAAATTTTATTTATTGTAAAACGATATTCAAAATTCAAATGTGATTGAAATTACGTATAAGTAAAGCATTGAATAATAAATAATGATATCAACCTTTTGAACTTTTTATGGTTTTTCAAAAAAAATTAAACATTTTGTTTCAAAACAAACCATTTTAAAAAATATTATATTTAAAAATTTTCTTATTATAACTCCCAAATTTAATTATTATTGCTTTACAATAAAGTACTTTTTAAAACATTAATTTTAAAATATTTCGTATTTTTAAAAAGATTTGATGTTCTAGAATTTTTTTATTTTATTAAAATTTTGATTCTTTAAAAATAACATTAATAAACAGATCTCTTTCTTAATTTATTAATTTTTTTTTGAATAATATGATTAGTAATTAATTATTATTAATAAGAGAGAAAAACGAAAAAATTTTGATGAGCATAAATATGATGTTGTCATATATCTCTTTAGTTACTGTTTTATTGGAGTAGTTAGATTTATTAGGTCAGGCGGATTGTGATATAACGATATTTATACAAGTAATCTAATGAAGTTAATTGTAGATAATAAAATAGTTAATTAAATAAAAATTATTAGAATACATAGTGCATGTATCTGTAATCAATTAAATATCAGTGTGTTGTATACACAAATAATTAATAAAATGTAAACAACTTATTCCTAGAGTACAATATACGACGCAATGGCATTCTAGTAACTTTATTTCACTTTAGAATGTATTCTTAAATTGAAGTTTTATTTATTATTTTCTGGTCCATCAAAGTTAAGCTCTACTTATATTTTATAGCATACATTTTTCTATTTATTTTTTTATCCGGTCACTTTTTTATTTTCCTATAAATTTTAAAAATTTAATGTTTTATATAATATTATAAAACCGTTACAACTTACGTATATTTATCAAAGTTTCAGCGTAAAATTATTTCAAAACGAGTTATGTGTCATGATGTTCAAGAGAGCAAAACATAAATGTACAAACTGTCAAAACTAATTCAAAATTTCAGTTGTTTTAGAGTTCTCTTTTCTAAAGTTTTTAAAATAATATGTTTTAGAATATCTAAATTTAAACAATATTATTTTATCTATGTTTTTATATTATGACGTGCTTAATTTTATCAACATCCAAATATAATCAACACTCTCGTCTCAATGCACGAGTTTACAACGTGTTTCTTTTTTTATAAAAATTTAAATATAATTAACAATGTCTAGGTTTCATTTTTCTTATACAAAGTTACATATGCAATCAATGACCTCTTCAGCACAGGGGTTGCGGACTTGCAGTGCCATTACGACATTAATTTTTTCAGGGTTTAATGCCCTTTTCGCAATACGGTGTTTTCTCTTTTTAATATAAAGTTTTGAATGCTATCAATAATGTTCAGGTTTTATTTTTCAATATAAAGTTACATATGTTATTAGTTATTTTCATGATTTATGTCATCTCCGCAACACGTGGATCATAATACTAGCTTTATACTATTCTAGTCTATATGTTTTTAGCTTATCTTCGTTATCATGTTGATATCTTACCTTAGATCGTTTCCATCATGGTTATCATATTGAAATAACAATAATGAAATATGTTATCTTGATATTGTAAGATACAACAATGAAATAACATTTCTCATGTGTTGTAATATGTTATCTTGTCATTTACATCAACGATTGTCCAAGGCCTGATGACATTGTTGCTCGCACCCATAAAAGTAGTATAGGTTCAAATCCTTGCACGTATAAGTTCATTAGATTGTAGTAAAATATAAAAATTATTATTAAAAAAGTTATATCAAAGATTAATTGTATGAAAAAACAAAACAATCCTAAGAACGACCAACAATGTTTAGACACATCATGTGCCAATAACAATCTCGTAATAATCCAACTAGCTTATCCAGATCTTAAGATAATATGACCCTACGATCATGATCACGGCTTTAATAACACTATGCTAAGTACACATCCTTCACCTAAACATTTCTATTTCAAATAATTACAACGGAAAACTACAACCATCATGCAAGTTGTTATCTACGTACAATTATATTGATTCTGACTTAACTTGCTTATTTTAGATAAAACGTTTATAATTATATATTTTAAACATTATTCTATCTTCTTACATTTTTGTTCAGAAATTAAGATATTTGTAAGATGATCAGTGGGCCTTGATTGAGATATTGCTTTGGACACGTTATTATCAGTTGTTAGAGGCCGACCTCTTCTTATTGGGCCACACACATATTCGCTATCAAAAGTTCAAAACCACACATACACAACTTGTTTCATCTATTTGTCTTTCAACATGATGGTGATATTTGTTATGTGCTAGTCTATGTTGATGACATTATTATTATTGGGAGCTCCTTTGAGTTTGTTACTTCCTTGATTGCTCGTTTACACTCTCAGTTTGCCCTTAAAGATTTGGGGCTTTATCCTATTTTTTGGGTATTTAGGCAACCTTTTCCGATGACCGTCTTCATCTTCTCAACAACGTTACTTACTTGATTTGTTACAGCGCACAGGATTGGCACAGTGTAAACCACTGTATACTCCTGTAGCTTCTAGTAGACAATTATCTCGTTATTCTGGAGTTCCCTTAGCTGATCCAGTGATGTATCGTAGTATTGTTGGTGCTTTATAGTATTTGGTCTTAACCCGTCCTGAGATTGCTTATTCGGTTAGTAAGGTGTCTCAGTTTTTACAGACTCCTACTGATCGTCACTAGGTTGCGGTTAAGCGTATTTTGGGATATCTTCATGGCACTATCTCCCATGGCTTGACTCTTCGTCTTTCTTCCAGTTCTGATCTTCATGCTTATTCTGATGCAGACTAGGCTAGCTGTCCTGATAATCGCCGATCAACTACCGGCTATTGTATTTTTCTTGGGCTTAATCTTATTAGTTGCAGCTCTAAGAAGCAGCATATTGTTGCTCGTTCTAGCACTGAGGCTGAGTATCGTGCTCTCGCTCACACTGTTGCTGAGATTCCCTAGATTATGTTTTTACTGCGCGAATTGCATATCTCTCCATCCTGTCAGCCTACACTTTGGTGTGATAATATTGGTGCTACTTATCTTGCTGTTAACCCTGTGTTTCATTAGCTCGAATTGCATATCTCTCCATCTTGTCAGCCTACACTTTGTGTTTGGTATGTTTCAACGGCCTCTTAGATTGTTGATTTGTTGACTAAAGGGCTTTCTTTAACTCGCTTTGTAGCATTGACATCCAAGCTTCACGTCATGTCTTCCCGCTCAGCTTGACGGGGCATGTTAGAGAGTTTAGTTGAGGAGGTTATGGTTGTTGAGTTAGTTAGTTAGAGGTTGTTATATTCTTGTTATAGTATATTCTTCTAGATACTTCTTGGGGTATCTATATAAAGCCTCCTCTTGTATCTCTTTTGATAATAATAGAAACACTAGAATACAACACTCAAATACATTCTTCCCTTTCTTCATTGGTTTTAGTAAACAAACAATCCAGCGAGTGGAATCAAACAACAAATCGACATCATGTGAGGTGATCAAACCAAAACTTGTTGTGTGGAGCAACAAAGGAAGTATGAAAATTGAATCATATGATACCATTAAGTAAAATGATCTATGATAGATCAAAAACTCGTGTGATACAAGAGCAACCTATGAAGGTATGAGTAATCCTGTGATTGTATCAAAAGGAAAATAGTTGCGTGAAACAATTTTAAAACAATTTGAGTGATTTAGAGCATTAAAATCTATATGAGATAGATTTGATCATGGGATACGATAGTTGTGCAATCAAATCAAAACGAAGTGGAGTTTGTGCCAGACATATACACAACAAGTGCTAAAGACAAGAAGAAGAAGTTCATGGGATATGAACTTCATGAAGAAAAGTTTACGTGAAACAAAGTGTGTGAGAAACAAATTAAAAGAAGTACCATGTGGAGGAGTAATCATGCAACAAGATGAAGACTCAAACTTAGATCAACAATTAAGAGTGGGGGGTGGGGGTTGTTCTTAATTATTAATACAAGTTAGAATAAAAGTTACGGGTTAATTATGTAGTATATGCATAATTTTGGTGTCAAATTTGTATAATCTAAGAGTCTAGGGGTCAAGATGTTGTTTTGTAAAACTTACAAAAAGATGTGATGGTTCTGATATGTAACATTTCATTTCCCACTCTGAATATTAATCGATAAATTTTAAACATTCAAGGGTAAGAAACCTAAATGCAATTCATGCACCGTTTGATCATCTTTGTTTTTAATCTTTGATTCATTTAATTCCTGGACAATAAAAATCATATCAATCCTTTATGAAGGCTACAACTTTTTTTAGACTTTGCCCAACAAATGTTATTAGAAAATTGCACATATCCCCCTCTCCACCTGAAAATTGCATATTTTCTTAAAACACAAGTTTTCAATAAATAAGGACAATTTAAGAATGATTTGAGACATATGCAATTTTATAAGTTTAGAGGTGAAATTATGTAATTTCCCTTATCAAAAAAATGGAATGTAGTAGAATCAAGTACCTCTAAATTAGAACATTTTTGAAATCGAAGTCAAAACATACCAAAGCAACAAAGCTATCTAGAACTAAGGATACCCTAAAGACTTATATAATTTGGAAGACAATAGTATAATAGCTATATAGTCAAGAATCAATAATTAAATAAACTAGGTCTTTCATTGTTGATGAAAATCGCTCTGATATGAAGACCTCACCCACGTTTAGTTAGTGCTTGCATTTAGGAAGTATCATATCATGTTTTTAGTTTTAATTCCCATGAAATTTTGATTCCCAAATAACATAGGATTTGCATGCTTTAGTTTTTTTTTAAGTATTGTAATTTGGCATTTGAAAAAAAAAGAAGAAAAGTTCGCAGCAAGTTTACTTTCAAATTAAGTTTATAATTTCCTTTCTTTTTATTTCAATTGGAGATTGCCAATCTCGAATCCAACTATATCATTTGGATATTACTTTGCCTTTTTACCAAATTCCGGTGAACCAACGCCTTAGCCTAGCCGTATTCTATTTCACGAATTGAAGGATGCCTTAAGTTGGTATAAGCACCTAGCCAACAACAATTTGTTGGGGACATGGCTGGATTTCAAGCATGCTTTGGAGCTTCATTTCAGGCCGCCCTATTTAAGCTTAAGCAAACTACCACTGTTAATGCACATCAAACTGAGTTTGAACTGCTTGCTAACTGAGTTGTCAGCTTATCACCCGAGACTCTCAAGAATTGTTTCATCTCCGGTCTCAACCTAGGCATTCAAAGTGAACTCGGCATCCTTCATCCTCACACATTACATCAAACTTGTGGTTTGACTCGTTTAATTAAAGGCAAGCTCCACACCGAGCTCCTAGCTTCAACAACAAACCCAAATGCACTTGCCCCATCTTTAGTTTTCTATTCAAGTATTGTAATTTGGCATTTGAATAAAAGAAGAAAAGTTTGCAGCAAGTTTACTTTCAATTCAAGTTTATCGTTTCCTTTCTTTTTATTTCAATTGGAGATTGCCGATCTCGAATCCGGCTCTATCACACTCCCTTCAAAAACAACTTTAACTTCATCATTCATATCTTTCTAATTAAGTTAGAGTTTTTTTTTTTTTTTTTTTTTTTTTTTACAGAGAAGTACAAACATATCTAGTTACTGTGATGTCCACTTCATGAAGACCTCTTTTGAAATAGCCACATCATAATGAACATAATTCTCCACTATCTTTTTAACATTTCAATATTTTATCCCACGCGCCATCCTACGAATTTAGGGTATCCTCATTTAGGGTTGTGTTTTGATGTTTACCTTTTAGATAACCAACATTAATCTTGGATCTATACTTTCTTCTTTCCACTTCTATCGTGTTATTTGGTAGCGGATGGTTCATAATTTGAACTCCACGATTTATGGATGTTGATTTTGTTTAAATTTACTAGCATGGACCACAAATTTCCATTAATTTATCTTGAATTTTTAACACTGTTTGGACTTTTTAGGATACTTATTAATTATATATATATATCTTATTTGCAAGTGATGGTGGGGTTTCCAACCAGTACGCCACGTGTCATATTCTTATTGGCTGGCTTTTTTTTTTCTTTTGTTTTTGCTCTTTACGGATTTCATTAGTGTATTAATTATTCAGTTTTAAACATGGGTGGTTGGCTAGAGGATTTGGTATTGGCTTCATAAACATGTTCATGTCGCGGATTCAATTCTTGGCCCTATAATATTTTCTTTTACTATCGGTTTTTTTTTGTTTTACGTCTTTTGTATATTTTAGATTAATTAAATTACCTCTTATAAAATATTAGATCCAACAAGCGAATATAATATTGTTTTGTATATGTGTTACACTTCAAATCCTTAAAAACTAATCCACGTTAATTTTATATGTTTTTTGTGTATGTAAATACGTTATTGTCAACATCACAATGCACGTACACTAGTACAAAAAAACCTCATTTAGGGCTGTTTATATGATAATTTAAGACTGTTTTAAAAGAGCCTTATATTACATGGCTATTTTTGATCCAAACTCTTTTAATGATGTTAAATAGCAAATAGAAAATAAAAATCTAATTAATTAAATATTAATTTATACATTTACATATCATGAGACAATCGTAATAGATTAAGATTAGACTTTTACAAAATAACTGTAAAATATATAAATCAACAACTTTAAAAGGCATAGACAAGAGCTTTAAAAACATACACAAAAGCTGTAAAAGACATAAATCAAAAAACTTACGAGTACTGCAAAAACATATATTTATAAATCTATATAAATCAACAACTGTGTAAAAGTTAAACACTATCCATACCATTTGATTCAAAAACTCATAAACACAAAAGTATACACAAAAAAATTGTTAGACTACTTATAAATTCAAAACTCAAAACAGTGACCATTTCACATCTCAAAACTAATATCATAGACGTTGAAATTAAACAAATGTTGCATCCGTCAGTTCTAGAGTTGCACAAATCGGGTTTGGGCCGGACCCGGGCCCGGGTACAAAACCGGGTTTGGGCCCAACCGGGTTTTTTGTACCCGGGTATTGGTGAACCCGGGTACGAACCCGGGTCGGGTTCAGCGAGATACAAACCCTACCCGGTATACCCGGGTAGGGTCGGGTCGGGTTCGGTTCGGGTATGAAACCCGGGTTCAACCGGGTTTTTGCCTTTTTTTTTTTTTTTTTTTCTTTTTTTCTTTTCTTGTGTGTGTGTCGAACACCGGGTCGTATGTTTTTTTTTCTTATATTTTCTTTCCTTTTTTTTCTTTTTATTTTTCTTTTCCTAACCGGGTTCACTTGAATGACAAAAATTTAAACAACTTAATATATAAATATATACAAATCTTGAGCAGAAAATGTTACACTTATAATATACAAATATTAAATACTTTTTATATAAAACATTTGAATGACAAAGAAATTTAAAAAGAACATGAAAGACATATAATATTAAAACAACTTAAAAATAACAATATCGTCTAATTTTATCTACTACGAGATGCTTGATCAAATGCTAATTCTTCATCGGATATGCCAGAAGATACTCCGTCTTCTACCTCTTCATCATGTACTTTAGCTTCGAGTGTAATCTCGTCTTCGAGGCTTGTTTGGTCTTGTATACGATCCGTTGCGTCTAAGTGATCCTTTAAACAAATGCACATCTCCACTGCTTCCGGAGTTAGTCTTGTTCTTCGTAATGATATTACCCTGCCACTAAGAGAAAAAGCAGATTCCGAAGCTACCGTAGAAGCTTGGACGCTTAGTAAATCACGGGCCATAGCAGAAAGAATCGGAAATTGAGATTCTTTTCCTTTCCACCAAGCCAAAATATCGAATGCACGATAATCTTCGGTAGTCATAGTGGAAATAAAATCCGTTCCACTATATCTACCGAGCTCACTTGTTGGGGTGTTACCTCTTTGACGTTTAGCCGTCACATCCCGAACAACATTCAACATAGTCAAAACAGGGTCTTTAAACGAGGTACTAGCACTTGAGGTTGATCCGCTTGGCATGGTTATGTTTACGTTAGGCCCATATCTATTTAAATAAAAATTATAAATTGTTTTCAAACTATGATTAAAATTTTCTTTTGCCTCGTTTGAAAAATCAGGGTTTTCGTCATGCATATCCAAATTGTCATTTATCTCATCTATCAAACATTCAACCCCCGCAACATTTAGAAACGGATTTAAAGCGGCGGCACACGTAAAAACGGGTGGTAAGTCCTTAAAATATTTTTTAAACTTTTCTTTCATTGGTTCTATCATTTGATTAAACATATTATTTTTATTTTGAAAATTTTTAAAATTCAAAGACATAAAATATAGTTCTTGAAGCACCGAATAACTAGTGGAATAATAAACTCCCGATAATTTTGTTGTTGAGTTTTTAAAAACCTCAAGAAACTCGGATAGACGTTGAAGATTCTCCCAACCCGCATCCGGAAATGGGTCGGCTTCACCATTATCCGAAAGACTATTATGAAAAGCTTTCAAAGTGCCCTTTTGTTTTAAAGCACATTCAAACATGTGACAAGTCGAATTCCACCGAGTAGGTACATCCCAATTAGGACCTAAAAATCTAGAGTGCGTATCCTTACAAAGTTGTTTATAATCTTGATATCTTCTTCTACTTTTTTTAAAAACGTCATGTAACATAAATCGAAAAGATGTAATAAAGTTATTAACATATTGCCCGGATAGTCCGTCTTGCACTACTAAATTAATAATATGTGCAACACAACGAGTATGGAAAAAATCACCGTTTGCAATCGGAAGATATTTTAATTTTAATTTTTCAACCGCGGTTGTGTTGTTAGAGGCGTTATCAAATGCAATTGAAAAAAGTTTATTTTCTAATTTAAAAGTACTTATTACATTATCTAAAAAGTAAAACAAAAATTCTCCGGTGTGTGGATGCGGAAAAAGATCAAATGCAATCGTACGTTTCATCAATTGCCATGAATTGGGATCCACCCAATGAGCGGTGACGCAAAGGTACGATTCGGGTAAACCGTGTGGAGCCGACCAAACGTCACTAGTTAAGTTTACACCGGTATTTAAATTTTCAAATAATACAATTAAATCATTTTTTGCTTGTTTCCATAATTTTAAACAATAACGTCTAAGTGTAGTACGACTTACGTGAGTGTAACGAGGTTGAAGCGTCTCTCGAATTAAGTTGGTCAACCGAGGATTGTCGAAGTGACTAAAAGGCAAAGCTTCTTGAATCACGAACTTCGCCATTCGATCTCGAACCGTATTAACATCGTAATTAAAGATTCCACCGTCTCCACCCAATTGTGTTTGTTGTGAATCCGGATTACTTTTCAACGACTTACAAAACTTCTTGCTAATGTGTTTGTTTAAAGTCGTGTTAGAATCTTTAGCAAGCAAAGCTCCACAAAACTTGCAACGAGCCTTTACAGACCCGTCACTCAACTCAACCATATCCCAATTGCACCAAACATCCATGTTACGATTGTGTGCAAGAACACGAACGACGGTTGGAGCGTTGGACGAACCTTGACCAACGGAAGATTGTGAGTGAGCCATATCAAGATTGAAGAGAGTGAAAGTGTAAAACGAGAGAGTGAACGTGTAAAGCGAGAGTAAAGGAGAGTATTTTTTGCGTTTTTGCGTATGTTTTTGCGTTTGAGACTTGGGTACTAAACCATATCAACCCACACCTATTTATACTAACTTATAAGCCTAAAAGTGACAAAAAAACGGTCACAAATCGATCCCAACGGCTATATAGCCGTTAAAAAACGGCCACTTTTTAAAAAAAAAAAAAAAAACGGTCGAAACCGGGTACAACCCGGGTTCAACCGGTTCCGGGTCGGGTCGGGTCGGGTTCGGGTTCTAAGAAATTCTAGAAAATCATACCCGGTTCCAACCCTACGGTTTTTTTTCGGGTCCAACCCGGGTATGCATATACCGGGTCGTACCCGTACCCGGTTCCGGGTCGGGTCCACCGGGTCGGGTCCGAACCCGGTTTTTATGCCCACCTCTATACACAACTACACAAGCACACAGCATGTTTTTTAAAAGAAAAATGAGGAATTTTGGTCGCTAGAGTGTCACTTTTTTAAAAGAACCTTTAGATTTGGAGAAGAAAGATCATATGTCTAAATCATATAAAGAAAAAATCTTGACTATGGGTTATCAAGAATAAAGATATCGAGTTTATTATATTTTTTATTTTGACGGGTCTAAAAAAATTTGAATTTGTGATTATTTCTCCTTTTACAATGTATTATCTTTTATCAATTTTGAAATAGTTTAGTGGATTTTATGGTAAAAGACTAATAGCCTTTAAAGTTTCATTTTTAGAGGTATACAATTGCAATATTGTAAAAGACTAATAGTTTACATAATTGGTCCCTGTGGTATATTCATATTGTAATATTGGTATCAATTTTTGAAAAATTACATCATTGGTTCCAACTATTTACCAAACATTATATTATTGATTCTTGGAATGAATGGTTGTTAGTTTTTACTTTTAGATTTTAAAAAATGATTATTTTACTTTTGAGATATTATTTATTATTATTATTATTATTAATTCACCATCAACATATCATCTATCTAACACCATCACCACCATAAAATGCGGCCACCACCACCATACTGCCGTCACCAAACCTCCACCATCACCATACCACCTAACCCCCGGTGACCATCATTACCATTGTGTCTGTTCGACCACCGTCACCAGACCACCACCAACACCATACCACCACCAACACCATACCACCAACGTCACCAGACCACCACCCACACCAGACCACAACCGTCCGTCACCAGACCACTACCGTCACCAGACCACCACCCGCACCAAACCACCACCGTCACCAGACCACCAGCCGCACTAGACCACCACCGTCACGAGACCACCATCGTCACGAGACCACCACCCGCACCAGACCACCACTGTCACCAGACCACCGTCACCAGACCAGCACCCCACTTAATTAATCCTGATCTGCATCAATCCATGGTGGTTGTAGAGGTCATGGTTGTGGTCGACTAGAGCATCAGAGGGAAAGAGAGAGAGAGAGAGAGAGATAGATAGAGAGAGTGAGAGAGATGGTGCCGATGATGGTAGCGACGTGCTGGCGGTGACGTGTGCCGGTGGTGGTGGTAGTGGTGTGTGTCGGTGGAGGTGGTCTTTGTTGAGTGAAGAGAGGTGAAGGTGTGTTGGTGGTGACTTTTAAAGGAAGATTAATGGGGAAGAAAATAGGGTGGGGCGGCATCATTTTATTTAATAATTAAAAAGTTTCAGATTTTAAAATATAAAAGGGGTATTTTAATCGTTTTACATATACTTAGCGTGAAAAACTAACGATCATCCACTCCAGGGATTAATAATGTGATGGTTTGACAAACAGTTAAGACCAATGATATAATGTTTTTAAAACTGAGACCAATATTGTAATATGAGCATACCACATGATCAATCGTATAATTAACTCTTTTTTATATATATTCTTTATTGTTGGAAGAAACCTAAACGGGGAACTTTTAGGAGCTTTTTTTTGTTCGGCAGATTTGGAACAATATTTCTGCACTTTCTCTTCTTGTTGGTTTGAAACCCAAACTCCTATTGACTATTGAGGTTGGATTCCAGTGAATTTTGTTGACTCCTATGGTATAGTTGGAACTCGACCCTTGCATTAACAAAATCTTAAGAGTGAATTATAGTTTCAAGAGCTAATAATTTATTTTTGTAAAATTGAAATTTCTTAATTCTCTGGTAATTGCACCAAAAACTCGAGTTTCTTTTGGATTTCTTTCTTGATCATCACTACTATAGCTCTGACATACCTACTTACAAGTTGTGTCTTTAATCTTTATAAACTACACTAGATGCCCTTAAACTAAACATTCATTTTACGTCCACTAATAAGGGTTAAATTAAATTTTATGCTAAAGTTTAATATAAGGTAAATTGATATACTCTCTAGTAAAACATAGAGGGATCTTCCTCGTGTTTGTGAGAAAGACTTTAAAAACACAAGATAATAGTTTGGTGGATGTTAACGAACCCATCTTATATTTACATTTGTTTTTCAACCTGAAGGGTACGAAACCAGACCTTCACCCAACCCTACCAGTATGTGCAGGCGGATACTAGGAAACGCGAGGGGGTAGTGATGACGTTAGGATCGTGGATAGTTGAGCCACTAGTGGGACAATGTGGGGGTCCCCCTTTCCACAAATATCAAATGGCTCTCCTCTTATATAAAAAAGGTAAAACCTATGTACATAGGTATGAATAAAAGACCCTTCCTGAAACATATAGTTTCATTGTCTCACTTAAACGTATGTTTATTCTCATAACGAGTATGGTCATAGAGTCACCCTCGGGTCTCCTCCGTGACAAGGCTAACGGTGTATTGTTTTCCAGAACAAGTGGATCTCATATTGAAAGGAGGAATCATTATGTTGTAAGCTAGTCTGAGAAAAATGAGTGGATTTACCCCATTAAATCCTTGATTCAACACAACTCATAGACAAAAAAAAATATATGAAAAGGAAAATCCTTTCTTTGTTTCTTTATAAGAGGCTATTCTTGAAAGCGAGAGATTGATACATTTTGCATAGAAAAATACAAAAATGTGTATTTCCGTTTCATCACTTAATTTATAAAACTTAATAGACTAATATTTTGGTAACGCTTTTAACTATATAAACTGTTTATAGTTTCAAAAAATGCACAAAAGAGATGCTAGTGTATGATAAACTAATTCTCTTATTCGTGATAGATCGAAGATTTAGTTATTTAAAATACAAAAGATGCTATGCTTCTGGGGACTTGCATACATGACCCATGCACACTAACACTATATATACATTGAGATGGTAGTACGAAGAAAACATTACATTCAGTATCCACGACCGGTTCAGCTGTCGCTAGACTCTCCATAACCGGTTCAGCTGTCGGTGGATTAGTCTGAGCAGATCTCACACGGTATAGGATTGTTGGATGGTATCTATGTCGATATTCTTCATTTTACAACTGATTCCACGTGACCTTTCAGCGTGAGTAACTCTCGTAACCTGCAACAAACATTCAAACCATCATCTATAAATCTCAGATAATTATATATAATATACCTATAAAGTAATATATATTCTTTTAACTCCATGAATTATAAACTATTTAATTCATTAATATTCGTTTAAAGTCCAGATAAAATAAATAGTGGTTATGCATAAATTTGATGCGAAAAGATATCGAATTTAAATTTTACTTTAAGCCTCTATATATGTTAGGAGTTATTATTTTAGGAAACTAAATGTTTTACATCACATGACCAATAGTCCTTTAGCTTATCGAGAATCAACAAGGTCCATTGATCTTTCGGTTGCTTAAATTCACTAGAAATTTGTCATGCAACAAGTGGGATCTAAAAAACATAAATTGAACCCATAAAATTGTCATATATATATATATATATATATATATATATATATATATATATATATATATAAAAGAGATTTTTAAAGGGAAAACATGAATTTTAACAGAGGAAAAGGGACTTAAAAGTGTACACTGTGTGAAAAAAGAATTCCTATGTTTCCAAAGAGGAAAACGCAAGTATTTATTTAAATCAGATACAACTCTTCGATCATGATATTCTAGTTACTTCAGTGATGAAAGATGACCCCATCGACCAAATGGTTATAAATTATTAAATTATACATGCAAAAAAGAGAAGTGTACCTTGTCATCTCAGCTCGGCGTTTTGCATCTTCAGCCATTTGATTAAGTTCATTGTGGTTGCTCCGGTCAACACTATGGATTTCAGGTGGGTCCAGCCCGTGAAGTGTCCTTTGTGCTTGAGCCCATTTCAGCTCACGGTCTTCCTTTCCAAAGTTTCTTTTCCTGGTGAAAGCAACCTGCAATACGGAAATTAACCTATTTCAAGTATCCAGTAAATGGTGCATTAGTTACTTGATTAGTCAACTTTTGACTCACACGTTGGTCAATCACAAGATCCCATGCTCTACCACTCGAAGCATATCTGATGAACAACTTGATGAAATCAAGTGGGATGTAGAATATAATGTTGTAAAGCCATATAACACCAGCCCATCCCCATCCGATCCCTTCAATTGCAGCAAAATTCCAGTCTGCGTAGACGGCAATCAATGTTGCAATCTGAAATAAAAATTTGGATATATAAATTGATTAATTCATTAATTAAATCATTAATCAATAAGAAAGTGAACATAATGGTTGATGATTCCACTGACCAATTGAGCAATCAAGAAAGCACTGAAAAGTAGAGCTCCTGGACGTTCAAAGACAGACCAGCTCCTAGAACGTGTCACGAATATAAGGGCTTGACTGATGGTACTCACTTGAAGGTATATTGCTGAGGCTAGCTTTTTAGATTCTACATGATCATTAATTTTCTGAAGGCTAGAAACTCCGAAAACACGCTGGAAAATGCCACATCAGATGAAACTTATGATGAATAAATAGCATATGATTGAGATAATCAGAACAATAATTTTCTGGGTATAAAGTTGTCACAGAAACAATGATTATTATCTTGATTTTCTCTAAAATTAAACTATGAAGAGAAACATTCTTACATGGAAAAAGTTGGTATCATATGCCGCCCAGAAGAAAATTACTGTCATCACAGCCAAGTAGCTACCAAGAATGATCCCCGTTGCAAAAATTTCTGCCAATTTCCAGCTGTCAGGTTGAGGAGACGGTTTCACTCTGTCCTTGGAAATTGTCATAATGGTACCTGGAAAAAGCAACTTATTAGTTGAGATGACAATATTAACAGGTGGATTTAACAATTTGTTGTCTATGGGAGCAGCCTCTTTGTCTTTTAAGATAGAGGTAAGGTGTACTCGATGAGTGAGATATTGTTATTGTTGTATACGTTTGTTTGTTTGTTTTGTCTATCTAAACAAAATATGAAATGATAAAATGCATTATGGAAGTTGAAGAATGAACGCTAACCATCATTAAGAATTGCAATGATCAGGACCATGAAGGGTGGAAAGTCAAACTTCCATATGAGGGCTAGCAGCATGAAACCAAGCTGTTGAAACAGAAATGCAAATAAAATAGTAGGTAGAAGACATATATATGGTATAATTGCAAATAGGTCAGAACAGCAAAGTAGCATACCACTATACGGATAGTAATGGAAACTGCATATATCTGCATAAGAGATTGTGAATTACAAAATTAGAGAGCTTTCTAACCTGATATAACAAATATCTGTTACAATGAATGTTTTTATGTTTGTTTATTAATCTACTAGTTTCCACTAATATTCATTACAATAATAAGCCTTAACTTTGCTTTTACATAACCATTTTGGATGCTTTATGCAGTTAAATATAACTTATACGACTTTCAACTCATTTGACCCGTACCATTATCCGTTAAATCTTTAAGCTCAATATTTTTGACCCATTATGGATAAGACGAAACCCAGTAATGGGTATCAATTTATGTCTTATTTTATGGTCGGTTTCTATGATATAAGTATAAACTTAGGTAGGTCAATAAAATGAAGATACTAAGTTGAAGAAATTGGCAAAATGAATGAAATATGATTCTCAAGATCCGAGCTTAAACTTACAGTGTAATTTTTCATCCTCTGAAAGATTGCTCGGCTAGTTAGTACCGCACTGATAATAACACTAAGACCAGGTTCAGTCAGCACTATATCAGATGCACTACGTGCAGCATCAGTTGCATCTGCAACTGCTATTCCAATATCTGCTTTCTTAAGTGCAGGTGCATCATTCACTCCATCACCAGTCATACCACATATATGCTTTCTTGCTTGTAAACGTTTCACAATTTCATATTTATGCTCTGAAGCGGAAACACAAATATAGCACCAAGTCAACCAATTGATAACCAAAAAGCCATACTTTTTGTCTGTGATTATTGTTCATTCTATTCATTCTGAAGCTGCTATGCATATATAAAATGAAAGTACCAGGGAAGACACCAGCAAATCCATCAGCTTTTTCAATCAACTCATCAATGGGTAAGGCAACAATCGATTCATCTTTGTTGTGTCCTAGTAATGCAGATGAAGGGTACATGTTGGTCCCCATTCCTAGACGTCGTCCTGTTTCTTTTCCTATTGCTAGCTGATCACCTATTCAAGATCAGAAAGGTCATGCATATGGAGCATAGACTTAGAAATTGGCACAGAAAAAAATATTGAAAATAAAAGGCACAATGAAGTGATTATTGGATGCATTTGCTAATATAATAAGGTTTTATAATACTTGTTACATCTTAGATAATAAAGAACCCACACCTGTGATCATTTTAACGCTTACTCCAAGATTTAAAGCTCTTCTAATTGTCTCTGCACTATCATGCCTGGGTGGGTCAAAAAGAGGCATTAGGCCAATAAATTCCCATGGACCTCCTGGGCTTTCCTTCTTTCCCTCAGGGACTTCCTGTTCAAAAAAATAGCATATAAAAAACTCACCAAGATAAAAAAAAATGTCATGCACATGGTGCAGGATTTTTTTGGTTTAAAATTTTCTTTTTCAAACCTGGTATGCTACTGCAAGAGATCGTAAACCACGCTCAGCAAATTTATCTATCACAAGATGAACCCTACGCTCAATTTCTGATTTATTATGTGCAAGATTCAAAATCTGGGAATTACAAAAGACATGTAAATGGTCAGTTACTGATGATTGTTAAACTGCATGCACACCAGTTGCTTTACCTGTTCAGGAGCACCCTTACTGACACGGTGCATTTTATTTTCACCATCAAGATATGTCAATGCTGTCCTCTTATCAGTTGGGTTGAATGGAAGGAAATGGACTTCTTGAATACCTGCCCTTGCCTAGATAAAATATATAATATTATTGATTATTTCAGAACAGATAAAAAAAACCCTTGATCTAGTTTCTTGTATCATTAACAATAGTTATTCAACCTCCTTAGGGTCAGCCAACATCCCTACTATAGCAGCATCTATTGCGTCTTGGTTTTCCACCCTAGAGGCTCTTGCAGCCATGAGCACCACCATATCAGCATCCACTCCTTTAGCAAATATCTGCAAAGATAAAGGATGAATTATAGAATTTTAAGTGAAATGAAGTTTTGAAACAAACCCAGCGTTCAAAAGATAAAGAAACCTCTATTAGATTTTTGTCAACAGAAAGCTTGTTCAGTGTCAAAGTCCCAGTTTTATCACTGCAAAGAACATCCATGCCTGCCATTTCTTCTATTGCTGTCATTCTTTTTGTGATAGCTCCCTGCAGTGATGTAGAAAAGTTGCACATATAAACACATAGAGTCCTTCTGACAAGCAAAGCTCATGCATGAAACAACAAAGCCACACAGATTTTTCAACCAACCTGCTGAGATAAACGATGAGAACCAATTGCCATCGTGACTGATAAAACTGTTGGCATTGCAATAGGAATTCCACCAATGAGAAGTACCAGCAAATTGTCAATTCCAGGACGATATTCACGATTTTGAATTGGGTACATCACAATTATTTCTACTATCATTCCAACTGCAATTGAACATATACAGAAGTTCCCAATTGCCGTCAGAACCTGCAAGTTGTGACATCTTTATACCAGAACAGCCAACATGTTTCAAACTTAATAGAAGCTGGAATTTTTTCAACTATTCCAAGCTTATATTAATTGAACAAGTATATGCAAGTGTGCTTTGATACCTTCTGAAAATGGCCTACTTGGTTTGTAGAATCTACAAGATGTGCAGCCTTTCCAAAAAACGTATGCACACCTGTGGCAATGACCACTGCCTCAATCTCCCCCTGTTTGCATGTGGAGCCTGAATATACTCCATCCCCTGGCATCTTTGTTACAGGAAGGGATTCACCTGTCAGAGCAGACTGCAGTTCAAAACAAATTGGAGTAATTAGATACTGAACGGTATAATAAAAGGATGAAACAAATAATTTGGTATATAGTGAATATTGGCTGTCATAACAATACAAAGTAATAAAGAAAGAGAGACCTGGTCTATCTTTAACGGATCACCCTCAAGAAGTCGAGCATCTGCTGGGATGATATCCCCGAGTTTGATACTGATTATATCACCTGGAACAAGAATGGCTGCTTCTTCCTCGTTCCATTTCCCATCACGAAGCACCTAATATTTCATTTTTGACTTTTTCAATGCAATATATAGAACATGTTACAGCCAATCACAAGATATGAACTCCACTGAAATGTTCATACCTTTGCTTTGGGTGCAAGGTGTGCCATGAGAGCTGCTGCCGCATTTCCAGCATTGTTCTCCTCTATAAAGCTTATTGTTGAATTTATGAGCAGCAGTGTGATAATCCCGACAAAATCCTGCCAATCAGGTGGTTTACCCTGCACCATAACCAAGTTTCATCAACTAATCTAAAAGAAGCATCAACATAATAACACATGTATTTTAGATCTCAGCACACTGCTACATATATAAATAAAGTTGAGATTGCTCACTCCTCCATTCGCAAGGGCAATGGCCATAATTGCTGCAGTTTCCATGACCCATGATAGTGGGTTCCACATAAACCCTAAGAACTTCAAAATTTTGCTCTCCTGAAATTATTACTTCTAATAAATCTCAAATCACCTCAACAAAAATTTAAAAAATTAATCAGGATCAAGAACAGTAATTGTAAGCCTGAAACATCTCAAAAAGCAACAAATAATTAAACATGTTGATAATGTACACCACAAACCTCCTTCTCTTCAAGCTTGTTGTGCCCGAAAATCTCTAATCTCTTATTAGCATCCTGTGTTGTTAGCCCTTCTTTGGAACATCTCAAATTTTCAAAAACTTCCTCAATTGGAATCGTTTCCTTGAATTCATATTAAATTCGTTAATCATAGAACAAGATAAAAATATAAGCATAATTTTTTAACAGAAATTCACATTCCTTTAGTAAACAACAATCAAGTAGTCTGGCAAAAGCCAACACCACAATCAACTAAGAAACCACTCATAGCAATACAAAAGCAGATGTAGGTTAAAGATCCTAACCAAATCAACTGCTTCTTTCTTCACAGCTTCCATAATATCATCCGTCTCCCCCATCCTTAGCTCTTAGCTTTTCAGCTCACTGAATCAGATTCATAGAACATTAACCATCAACTTGAAAGTTGTAATTGCGACACACTACCAACTGATCAGCTGCCAAAAATTTCAATTCATTTACACACAACCACTATGCGTGAATTAAATTCATAATAACCTTTAACAATCGAATTTATAAATATTCACCAACCACAAACACAGATTGCTTAACCAGTACTTCAATCAAGCTGATCAATCTGATTACATGAAGATTAAAAATCACCGAAGTAAACTAATGAACAAACCAACACATGTTCAATCAATCTCGTAGCGTGAAGTGTTCACTTTAACAAACAGATTAGTATACATATTAATTACTCAAGTAACTGCTAAAGCATCGGAATATTCATCAGATCAAAACCATTACTATTGGCTAATCATCTCTAGACGATCAAACGAACTGAATTTCAATTTACAGAACATGAACCATCAAATCGAAACAACTACCTACCACTGCTGCATAGATTCTCAAATCGATTACATATAGTTCTAAATCACTTCAAACAACCGAATCATACAACAATCTAATAATCAATCATCTTCAAGCATAAACTGAATAATCGATACTTCAAACATAATTCAAATTACATGAAGATGAAGAACAAATAGACAGAAGTCAATGAAAAACACCTGCAAATGATGATGCAAGCCCCTTGATTTGGTACGGATGTTGTTCACTTTGACCATAGAAGTGCTAATAAAGCGTGGGAAACTTCAATAGTTATAGTTAATACTTAATATAGCAGTGTGAGTGTAAATTGGTAGTAGGTGTAGGGGTAAAGTTGGCATTTTGGGTGTGATTGTGATGAATTTGGCGGGTACCACTTCTTAGACTTTCAATAGCTATTTTATAATTATTTTTGTTGGTGACTTAGGAGATGGATTTATATGGTGATTACTTGTCAAAATGAGAAAGATGTTTGGTATTTGATGGAGATATAAATGGAGTGGTTCCATGATAGACTACTTTATCATTAAATAGATGAATATACTTTATGTTTAAGAGTCGTACTATGGTTTACTTCGTTTTGATTACGGTTCTTCACGTCAAAAACGCTAGAAGCGTCTCTTTTTTCCCTCACAAAAACTCCTTCCCCTTGCATACGGACTTTTACCCCGAAAACTCGAGTCGTCCGTTACTTCTCTCCTTCATGTCGACGCTACGTTACCATGAAACTCCCATTGCAAAAGCTTTTATTAAAGATGATATAATAATATTATATCTTATATTAAAAACCAACCATAGTTGTAAAAGTTTTGATTTTAGTCACTAAGTGACTTTAACATCGCATAACCACTGCCTTCTCGAATCACCAGCCTCTCTCTCTCTCATAAAAAGCTAAAAGTTTGGTGATCAAAATACATACAAATTTTTTTTACTATTCATTTCCCATGACTAATAATAATAAAATGAATATATATTACAGGTTGTCAAAATGAAAACATTTCAAAGCCTCTGATTTGTTTGTTTTTTTTTTTTTCGTCTTTGGACATTAAATTTTAAGATCTTGGAGTTTGTCCACTAAACGATTTATAGTCAAGTTTTATTTGTTTGAGTTTGACCACCAAATTTAGTATTTTTGTGTTTTGTTGCCAAACTTTGATTTTATGGCTTCCGGCGAGCCGACCACATAATGACCTAAGTAATGCAATGTTGTGTGTGGGAAAAATAACCACACTCTCGCCATGTAACACTGGGATAAAAATTAGCATATCTTGATTTTTCTTTTGAGTTAATTATACAAATAATCTATTTGTTATGTTCATATTGTAAGTTTTATCTCAAACTTTATAAAATTACAATCATGTTCCCAAATAGTTCACAAATCATAATAGTAGTGATATTTAACATGAATGAACGTTAAGTTTTTCAGTTATGTGTAGAATAACACCCAATGTTTTTATTTTCGAAACGGGACCGGCCAGTCAAACTAGAAACCTGTTATGCCCATTTAGGCCGTTTTAAGTTGATTTGGTTGTACCGGTGAACCGGACCGTCAGGAATCAAGTCAACCCCGAGATTAAGCATTTTAAGAAGTGGTTCCCTTTGTTGAAATTTAGTTGTTATGAAGTTTAAACCTTTGTTGTCGTTTAACTTTCTTTGCCAGAGAACACACAAAGTATAAAATGATGATACTCTATAAGAAATAAGATAAATTCAGGTTGTCTGACTTTTATAAGAAATAACTAAATTTGACATTTATAGTCGATGTAATACTATGTGTAGTGGTTTATTTAGTTAAAATGCCACATAGGCAAATATAAATTTATTAAAATCATTTTAAATGAAGTGTAGTGGGTTTAATGTCATTTTTAGTTAAAAGTGAGAAAAAATAAATTCATTTATCTCTTTTAACGTTCGTTAATGGTTTGGTTAAAAATAAGTTTGAAGCTCTCTTTAACTATAATGTAGTGACTTTAACGCTCCAATTGTGTCTATATCAGCCACTTTAAAGCCTCTAGGGGCACCATGTATAGTCTAAAAGAAATCAAAATTGTTAGCCTAGAATTTAGATCAATGAATAAATAAAAGTATGCATCATTTAAACCCTGAAGCACCGCCACAAACGCTACGACAATATGATAATGTATAATGCTTGCGGTTGCATTTTTATAAACCATGAAACTTCAAGATCAAACTTATGAGACATGTTATAAGATCAGAAAATGTGAACATGCTATTCGAAATATCGTAATACCTAAATTTGTATATATTAAAATAACTTAAAATACAAGATATTTTACAAATTAGATAGTAATGATAATAATAATAATAATATTAGTATTATTAAATTTATAATATTTTTTTGTGGCATTGGATAATAAATAGCTTTTGGAATGTGAGAGCAACTAATTGTTCTCATATGGTCTAACCTTTGATTCTTCTAATCTATTTATTGTATGTTTGTTTGTAGGTCTTTTTCAGGTTATCGTTTTGGAATTTGAATACTCGACAAAGAAAACGACTACATCTTTTGGGCTATATTGGTTAATAAATAAATGAATCCTAAATACTTGAATTTTTGACAATATAAATAATTTAAGTGATAAACTTCAAAAGGTTTGTAACGACTTCTGATTAACAATACAGATGATTAATGATAAGTAGTTAAAATAATATAAGTTTTCTTTAGTTCTTGGCTATACTCTAAAAGATTATTGTTATCAAACCGAATTTGAAGTACATTTCTTATCCATATTAATTCGTTGTGTATCGAATTAGCTTTAGATTTTTTTATAACAACCTCTAATCCACTATCATTAATTATCTATACATATATATTGCATGGAGTTAAACTATTAGATGTTTTAAATACATGAGAGACATTTTACTATCAGAATATTCCATGGTGACGATCAAGTTTAGATCAATAGAAGTGTGTGCTGTAATTTTCAATATTCATTTCTTGCCTAAGGCCAGAGGGAGGGAGTCATCATTTACTCTTTCGTCTATATGAGCATCAGATCAGTTTTTTTTGTCTTATTCCTAACTCTCCCTAAGGCCAGAGGGGGTCAATGCAGTATATTGATGTAGCTAAGTTTGTTGCCAAGGAACACCATCCCTACCCCTTCAGTTTAAACACGACAAGATTAGCAACGACAACAGTATGCTAATCTTGCCGAGAGACAATTGTTTAATTTGTTTTTTAGTTATATTTTTTATTTAGCATTTGATTTGGTCTTCTTTTATGACTTATACTCGTTAACTTTTAAAAATAATCTATATATACAAATAAATTTAGTTTTTCGTACGCATTTCAATAAAATGTGTTTGGGTTCGTAAACGGCTTTAGCACGTACTTTAATCAACATTTTATTTGAAACTGAAATGCAAAAATACCGGCAATTATGAAAGTGGAGATAGCATAATGTTGGGATTCGAAGTCAAATTTAATTTCCTTATTCATTTGTTGATGTTTTTCTCTAATTTATGAAATGTAATTATATTTTTAGTTTTTATTTGGTTTTACATTTATATTTAATTTGTATATTAAAATAGAGATTAGATATCTTATACAGATGGGATGGTGGAGGGTGCAGCACACCATATGATGGTGTTTGGATTGGGGACGCAGTTTGTGTGGGTATTGGTGTGGTCAGTGCGGTTGAGGGGACTCGGGTTGGTAAAGTGTGGATGTTGGCACATATGGCGTTGTTGAGGGGGCTTGTTTGGTGATGGTGCAGCTGTTGGCGCAGATGGTGTTGTTGAGGGGGCTCGTGTTGGTGAATGGGGATGTTGGTGTAGATGGTGCGGTTAAGGGGACCCGTGTTGGCGATGGTTTAGGACAGATGTGTTTCGAGTTTCGACTATAGGAAGCTGAGGAGGAGGAGGTGGAAACGAATTTGTGTTTTGATTATAAGAGGACAAAGAGCTTGAACCCTGGTTAACACAGCTTAGAGACGTCCATCTTGTTAAAATTGTATTTGTCTCCCCAAGGCTTCGTACACCTCTTGATAGAACTTAGTCGCAGATTGGTTAAGGGTGTTCGTAGAGCAACAAGGATAATCCGAGTTTGATACCACATGTGTAGTGAATCAGGTATAGATAAACAAAAGAATAGGAGAGTGTTTGGAGCAATTTTCAATATCTATTTCATGCCTAATATATTCATTACCCTTTTATAGGTTTACAATGACAAAGGAGATAACCATAAGAACCTACTACTCTCTCCATGGACCAAATGATAACTCAACTAATTAACCAAGTAGAACAGCCCACACCCTAAAATAACTTTTTTACCAACAATAATTCATTTTAGGTTATCTTAAAGTTCTCTTAACCATATTTGAATATGTATGTCTTACATAGAATCTTTGATTTTTCTCTGGACTACTAACCCAAGTGGCCCTAAATGGGGAGGTAGCATCGCAAAGAGGAAGCCTTAACCAATGCTAACAATAACTAATCCTAACAATATGCATAAAATAAATAGAGGGACATCACGTTGTTCCTTTAAGGGTGTTTCATAACTAAATGGGTATGGAAAAGGATGATATGTATCGGAGCTATTAAAATCTATTATAACGAAAGCAACAACACTAACAATAATAATATACGATCATCTTTTAATTCACATGAAATTACGAAGCCATGAACCTTCATCGGAATATCTCCAAAAAACCTAGAGATAGAGCAAACCTTCATGGCTTCATGGATGCTCCCCTTTCTTTCTTCTCTTGTAGAATCATCTTCATGGACGTTCCCACTTTCTCTCTCCTCCCCTCACAAAAATCTTCTCTTATAAAAACCGATGCTTCTCTCTTTGTGGTGCCACCTTTATAGACTGGGTTAAGAACCTTGACTGTAGTATGTAGCTATTAAAAAGATCGATCCCCTAATCCAAGAGTCCAAGACTAGTCTTCTTCTAGGACCGAGAGTGGAACATAGAGAGAATTTGGCTGGACCTTGGTGGACCGGTGTTAGCACGAAATAATTATGAAAGATTTTACAGACTATTGAATTTGTTAGCCCAAAATTTATCAGCATCTAAATGGGCTCTGCGGCCAGGTCAGGTGGGTAAGGAAATTTTGAAGAACCTAATTCGTTCTCGGTTTTTGGATGATACGATCGAAAGACTGATTCTAGAACCAGACTCCAAGAACAGGCCTTTTTTGCACCTCAAAGGCTCGGAAGGTGTCGATATGACTAGGACTGTTCATTGGTCATGCATCTGATTCAAGTTAGAACCGTATGAACTGGACCGAGACCAGATACATGAAAAAAGAAAAACAATGATCCTAAATAGTCTAGGACACTTGTTTCTTTAATCACAGATACACTTTTAGCACCCCCTTTAAAATCAAGAAGTACAAAAAGAAAAGAAAAACTTTGGTCCTAAATACTAAAGCAAAAATCCACAATATCATATTTCATCTAACTTTGGACTTCTGTAATAACTTGAACTAATTACAAATCATTATTTACTAAAATCTCCCTATTTGCATTGCTGCGATCTAAAACTCCAACTGGACAAAAGGGAACTAATTAGATCCCCAAGCCTCTTCGCACCCGGAGTGGGTCTGAGTAACGTGATATTACCTGATACAGAACACGGGTCCGAACCGTTTTCACTACTTCCAATGCACCACCCTCCAGGAACAATCATTTCCGGGCCACGGAAAAGTAAATCAGAGTCGATTTTATCAAGCACCGGGTCATCTTGACGGAACTTTCTAGCAAATGGGGCGTTGCTGTCGATCATTTTCTGAAAGTGGTCCATTGTGAGATGGTGTGGATGTTGTTTGGGCGGGTTGTCCCATGAGATGTAGTGGAGATCAGTGTTGACTGTGGTGTTTTGAAACTCATGTGCATTGCATATGACTGTGTGAAAGTAACCTTCGGGTGATGAGATGAAATTGGTATAGTACATAAGAACGGTTCGGGGTAGGTTGTCATAAGCCCATATACAAAAGTCGATAAAGGGGCGTGATAAAACCATCCATGCAGATCCTGAGTTGAAATGCAAAAGAATAGTTGTAAAGTTTGCAACTAATTAACTTATGATGAATGTTACAAGGGTAGAAGTATAAAAACAACAAATAAAAATGGCTGCAGCAGAAACAAAACGAACATGGTGTGGATTGTTTAATAACACATATATGCAGTAAAACTTAGACATTCTTGTCAGTTTAAACTTTAAACTTCATAGCTGGACCGCGCAAGTGCAAACTTCAAGTAAATATCAGATTTGTAGAAGATCATAAATTACCCCTACGATGAGTTAATTGAGAACATAATAACATGGAAAGCGAATGTTAGATTGCTAAGTCTCCAGACCCACCAGATATAATTGGCAATTTCATATGAATAAGTGATATTAGAGGGCACATGCGTATCAACATCAATTTTCAATACACACGGTCATATGTAACATCACATATCAAATTTTTATTCGTAACTTCAAAAGGTTTCATCAAAATCTCGAACAAAGATGTCCAAGGTATATACTCAAAATCATTGTGATTACCTGAGACGAGGGGAACTTGATGGCAACTAAAGCTATTAAATAAAAACAGAAATTTTTAACTAGTTTCAGAATAATAAGTTCCCCATATATACCAATTACAAGCACAAGCCCATATAATAATGCAAAGACCATATATTCAAAACCAGAGTATAGGTGTTTAAAATTGTATGCAAAAATTCCGCAAAATATAGAAACTAAGATGGCAAACTGTATGTTCAGACCCAGTGCTAAATCAGTTTAGACCCAGATCTAGATAAGTTAGAAGATACGACCAAGACCATAATAACAAACATTGAATCATGTATGGGTTGTCAACTTAGACATTCAAAACCACATAAGATCTAGATAACTATACCACCATGTTATGCACACCAAAACTTTAAGTACAGACTGTCTAACCAGAAAGACTAATATGAACAAACATTGAAGAATGTTCGATCATGTTCGGGTTATCAACTTACTACATTCAAAAGTAAATAGTCAGGTAGTGAGCTATACCTCCAAGTTATCCACACCAAGACTTATAGCATAGATTAATGTTAGACAAACGATTGATATAAGAACTTGAAGAAGAAAGTGCAGTAGGCACAGTCTTTTCTTTACTGAAAATACAAAATTGAGAAGAAAGGAATACATCTTTAGGAGAGTACTAGCTCCATATATAGGAGAAACAAAACTCTAAGAAATAAGGAAAACATAATCATGCAGTAAATAGAAAATAAGGATCCAAAAATAACTTATTTGACTTCCCTTTTATTTTGACCCATAATTATTGTGATTGATTCTCAATCACCGGAATTAATTTGCATTCACCCCCTTAATTCCGGTCATCATATCCGTTAGGTCTTCAACGCCCAAAAGTTCTCTCATTTCGATAAACTTAACCCTTGGCAGTGCTTTGGTTAAGATGTCTGCCCTCTGTTCATCGCCACTAACATGCTCGACAATCACCAGCCCCTTTTCAACACACTCACGGATAAAGTGGTACTTTGTATCTATATGTTTACTCCTCCCATGAAAGACGGGATTTTTGATTAGCTGAATTGCAGACTTGTTATCCACACGAACAGTTATTGCTTCAACAATTTTTCCGGTCATTTCTTCAAGCAAACCCTTCAACCAAATTGCCTGACAAGCTGCAGCAGTTGCTGCCATGAACTCAGCTTCGCATGATGACAAAGCAACAGTGTTTTGCTTTTGGCTGCACCATGCTATCGGACCACCCCCGTAATAAAATACCACTCCAGTTGTGCTTTTTCCATCAACTCGATCACTAGCATGTGAACTGTCACTGTAACCCAGCAGCCTTTCATCTCCATTTCTCTTGTATCGAATACCATAATTTATGGTACCTTTTATGTATCTCAAAATCTGTTTCACAGCCTGCAAATGCGACAATCTGGGTGACTACATGAATCTGCTAGCTACCCCAATTGCAAAATTTGTATCTGGTCTAGTGTGAGTTAGGTACCGAAGTCGCCCAATGAGCCTTCGGTATTCTGTTGCATCAATCGGTTCTGCTTCTTCCTCCTTCATGAGTCGTAAACCTGGATCCATTGGGAATTTTGTTGGATTAGCTTCCAACATATTTGCATCCTTAAGTACTTTGAATGCATAACCTGATTGCTTCAACAAAATCCCAACATTATCTTGTATCACCTCAATTCCCAAATAGTAGTTTAACAAACCCAGGTCACTCATCTCAAACTGCCCTTTCATTTGTTCTTTGAACTGAGCTATAATAGCCGCGTTTGAGCCGGCGATGATCAGGTCATCTACGTAGACACCGATTATCAACGTTCCCTCCTTTTTGACCTGTTTGTAAACTGCATGTTCTCGTGGACACTTTTTGAAACCAAGCTGTTGGAGGGTGGTGTCAAGCTTTGAGTTCCAGGCCCTTGGTGCTTGTTTCAAGCCGTACAAGGCCTTGTTCAGCTTATACACATAATGTTCCTTCCCGGGTACTTCGTATCCTTCCGGTTGATGAACGTAAACTTCTTCTTCCAGGTCACCGTTCAAGAAAGCTGTCTTGATGTCAAGGTGATGAACTTCCCAATCATTCCGAGTTGATACAGCTAGAATTAACCGGACCGTTTCCATCCTTGTTACCGGGGCAAACACTTCATCATAATCGATGCCGTGTTTTCGCACATACCCCTTTGCTACCAACCTCACCAATGGGTGCAGCCCCTTTCGGAGGAGTTGTCAACTTTCACGTTCCGTTCCGTTCAATTGACTCTAATTCTTCCTTCATAGCTTTCTGCCAATTCTTGTTATCTTTGGCTTCTCTAAAGTTGGCAGGTTCTTCATTTAGCAACAAGAGCCTTTCAAAAGGAACTTGTTGGATCGGGAGTGTATCCATGTATACACCGTCAAGGGAGCAAAATCCCTTTGTTGGTGTATCATCATAAGTTGATCTTGAAGTAAACTGGTACCAGAACAAAAGCAAACAGAAACAACCAGAAAAACAGGAACAATTATGGAACTCCTTCTCCAATTTAATTGATAGAAAAACTTACAAAGAATAAGTAAAAACTATCTCCTATTTATAGTTGATTAACCTAGCCCATCAAGTTAATCTATTCCTACATAATAGGCTTTATCCCAAATCCTTTTGAGATAAAGTTAAATCACAAAAGCTTATCTCAAATCCTTTTGAGATAAAGCTATAAACTACCTAATAAACTTATCATTTTAGTTTACCAGATAATGACCAAAAATAAATTACATAATAGACCCCTAACTTTAACTAATGTCAAGATTGGTCCAACAATCACCCCCCCAATCTTGACCTTGAGTCTTCTTGTTATTTTCCCGAGTCTTCAATCTTCTTTACTCCCAACAGTTCTCTCATTTCAGCAAACTTAATCTTTGGTAGAGCCTTCGTGAGAATATCAGCTGATTGTTGATCCCCACTAATGAAATCAACCTTGATTTGATTTTTCTCCACACACTCTCGTATATAGTGATAGCGTACGTTGATATGTTTACTCCTTCCGTGAAAGACAGGATTTTTCATCAGGTTGATTGCTGACTTGTTATCCACCTTTATGAGTACAAGTTCCTGTTTTCTTCCTGTAATTTCAGCTAATAAACCCCTTAGCCAAATTGCTTGACAGGCTGCTGAAGTTGCAGCCATAAACTCAGCCTCACAAGATGATAAGGCGACTGTTGGTTGCTTTTGAGAGCACCAGCTAATGGGTCCATCATCAAAGTAAAATACCAGCCCCGTAGTTCCTTTTCCATCATCTAGATCGGCTAAAAGGCTGCTGTCACTAAATCCCAGCAGTTTATTACTTCCATTCCTTCGGTAGTGAATGCCCAGGTCAATAGTTCCTTTTACATACCTGAGAATCTGTTTTACAGCCTGATAGTGAGTAGTTTTAGGGGCTTGCATATACCTACTTGCATATCCAACTGAGTATGCAAGATCTGGCCGCGTATGAGTCAAGTACCGAAGGCATCCTATTGTTTTTCGGTACTCTGTTGCATCTACACTGCTGCTGCCATCTTCCTTTGTTAATTTCAGTCCCGGTTCCATTGGGTATTTAGTAGGATTACACTCCCACATTCCAGCTTGCTGTAGGATCTTTCTTGCATAGCTTGATTGCTTAATTTTTATTCCATCATTGCCTTGCATCACTTCTAGCCCGAGATAATAGGAGAGTGAACCCAAATCACTCATCTCGAACTTATCTTCCATTTGTCTTTTGAATTGCAGAATTTTCTCCATGTTATTTCCGGTTACAATCAAATCATCCACATAGATCCCTACTAGCAATGAACCTTCATGAGTTCTTTTTGTGTAAACGGCTTGTTCAAGTTTGCACCTTTGGAATCCATACTCCTTTAAAACCCCATCTAACTTTGTATTCCACGCTCGTGGAGCTTGTTTCAAGCCATAAAGAGCTTTGGTTAATTTGTACACTTTTTGCTCCTTTCCTTTCTTAACAAAGCCTTCCGGTTGTGTCACAAACACTTCTTCCTTGAGTTCCCCATGTAGAAACGCCGTTTTAACATCAAGGTGGTGAACATTCCACCCCCTTTGTGCTGCTAATGCTAGAATGAGTCTGACCGTCTCAAGTCTAGCTACGGGCGCGAATACCTCGTCAAAGTCTACACCATGTTGTTGGATGTAACCTTTGGCGACTAATCGTGCCTTGTATCTTGTAATTACACCATTTGCATCCCTTTTAATTTTATAAAGCCATTTTAAACCAATGGGTCGGTGTCCCGGGGGTAGGTCCATTAACTCCCAAGTGTTGCATCTTTCAATGGAAGCTATCTCACTTTCCATAGCTTGCTCCCATTCTTTATGCCCTGTAGCTTCCTTGAAGTTTGTTGGTTCCCCTTCAGTGAGGAGAAGATCATAAACTTCATACAGATTTTTCATACCTTGTGATGGTGTATCATCAAAAGTCTCATCTTCTGCCATAGTTGGGTCTGATTCACCAATAGTGTCTGTTTGAAGCTGCGGTAACATTGGCCCACGCTCTTTAACAGTTGATTCTGGGCTGCTATGTTCAGGATGGGCTGAGTCTGCTGTTTCAGCCTGAGTTAATGGGCTGTTTCCTTGAAATGGGCTGCTAATCAGTGGACTTACAGGGCTGCCGGGTTCAGCAGACCCATGTTCACTGTTTTGGGCTGCAGAATTAGCATCATGTCTGTTGTTTTGAGCTGCTGAATCAGCTTCAAATGGCTCCATATGAATCACAAACTCAGCTTCTTTGTTCGGTTGTTGGTGTTTATTCCATTCCCATTTGCGTGCCTCATCAAACACAACATCTCGACTGATTACCACCTTCTTTCTCTCAACATCATACATGCGATAAGCCTTGGTCCCTGGTTCTGTTCCCAAATGTACCATGGGAACGCTTCTGTCATCGAGCTTCTTCACATGGTTTGAAGGTGTTTTTACATATCCAACACACCCAAACACTCGCAGATGATCAAGTCTTGGTCTCCATCCCTTTAACGCCTCGTATGGTGTTTGATTCGTTAAACTCCTCGTAGGTAACCTATTTAGCACATAGACCGCATGACGTACCGCTTCTGCCCAGAACACTTGTGGCATATTCATTGCACTAAGAATGCTCCTTGTTGTGCTCAACACGGTTCTGTTTCTTCTTTCGACTACACCATTCTGCTGGGGTGTATAGGGTGCAGTTAGTTGCCTTGTAATTCCAGCTTGTTCACAAAACAGAGTGAACTCCTTGGAGGTGAATTCTCCACCCCGATCAGTTCTAAGAACCTTTATTTTTTCCCCGTATTGGTTCTCAACCATGGCTTTGAATATCTTGAATTGTTCAAGTGCTTCATCCTTGGTTTTTAACATGAATGGCCACATAAACCTGCTGTGATCATCAACAAGCAGCAAAATATACCTGTTTCCAGCTTCGGTGGCAGGTGTTATGGGCCCACACAGGTCTGCGTAAACCTGTTCCAGTGGTCTTGCAGCCCTAAAAGTGGTCTGATCAGGGAAACTTTGTCGCGTATGCTTCCCTGCCAAACATGCTTTGCAAAGTTGTGAAGGGTGGTCAATAGTCGGTACTCCATGGACTAGTTCACTCGTCCCTAAGCGCTTGATGGTGTCAAAGTTTACATGCCCAAGGCGGGCATGCCACAACCAAGCTGCATCATGAATCTTGGTTATTAAGCAAACCGGTGACCCGATTTTTAGGTTGATTTTATACAAGCGATTAGGAGATCTGTGAGTCTTCATTAGCAAGGTCCCATCCGGTTCAAACATTGATAAAATTCCTTGTTTAATTGTTAATTCACACCCTCCTTCTTCAGCTTGCCCGATGCTGAAGATATTGCTCTTTAAATACGGGATGTAAAGAATATCGGTCAACAACCTTTGTTCCCCATTCTTACATTCGAGAAGAATAGAACCCCTTCCTTTGATTTCCACACTTGAGTCGTCTCCGAATCTGACTTTGCCCCCTATATTTGTATCAATTGCCGAGAATAAACTTTTATTGCCCGTCATATGGTTTGTTGCCCCGGTATCTAAATACCACATGTATTGCCCATCATCATGTGACCCGTATTTAGCCGGAAATACCTTTTCTTCATTCACATAGATTAGTTCCTTCTTGATTTGATCGGCTACAACCATTAACAACGCAGGCTTGTCAGCATTAGCATGTGTTGTTCCAGCAGTGGTGGCTTGTGTTAGATGGGCCTTCTCATCATTCCTTCTAGTTGGACAGTCGGCTGAAAAATGTCCAAACGCATCACACCTGAAACACTGCAGTTTAGACCGATCTTTCTTTGAGTTTTCTGAACTTTGGTTTCCATCTTGGGAGTTTTGAGCACGGTTTGAACCCCTTCCACGACCACCTGATCGCCCACGACCTCGGCCTCTTCCACGGGTGTCTTGACCATTCCCTCGGCCTCGACCAAAGCCCTTTTCCTGCTTTCTTTTGGATTCCCATTCATTGTAGGATAATAGAAGTTGGTCATGGCTGCTGTTATTGGTCTTGGACTTAGTTCTTTCTTCGTATGCCTTCAACCTTCCAACGATTTCTTGGAACTTGACTGTTTTGAGATCAACCAACTGCTCTATTGTTGCCACCATGTTTATGAAGCTGTCAGGTACACTGGTTAGAAGTTTTCTGACCAGGGCTGCTTCATTGATTGGAGATCCAAGGGTGGCTGATTTTGAAGCAATTCCGGAGAGTTTTCCCACAAAATCATCCACTGTTGTGCCTTCCTTCATTCTGATCAGATCAAACTCAGTTTTTAGGGACTGCAATCGTGCTTCCATGACTCGTTCAGCACCTAAGTGTCGAGTCTTGATTGATTCCCAAATGTCTTTCGCATGTTCACAGCTTGCAATCTGCAACACAAGGTCTTCAGGTAGCGATTGATAGAGATAGGCTATGGCTGCATTGTCTTTTTTCTGATCCGGATTTGTCCCAGGTTCAATCACCTCCCAGATTCCATGAGCTTTGAAAATCGCCTTGATTTTAAGTGACCAGATTGGGTAATTTGTCGGAGTTAGAACCGATCATTGAAACGGAAGGTTGCCTGTTTTATCAACCTGCGCTAGCTGGTTGTTTGGTGCTGCAGCGTCCCCCATCGATCTCTCCTTTGATCGACGCTTGTACACCTGCTGTATTGGTGGTTTAAATGCTTGATCCACCACGTTGGACCAACAGAAAATCCCAGATCTCTTAACCAGAGCTCTGATACCAATTGAAGTAAACTGGTACCAGAACAAAAGCAAACAGAAACAACCAGAAAAACAGGAACAATTATGGAACTCCTTCTCCAATTTAATTGATAGAAAAACTTACAAAGAATAAGTAAAAACTATCTCCTATTTATAGTTGATTAACCTAGCCCATCAAGTTAATCTATTCCTACATAATAGGCTTTATCCCAAATCCTTTTGAGATAAAGTTAAATCACAAAAGCTTATCTCAAATCCTTTTGAGATAAAGCTATAAACTACCTGATAAACTTATCATTTTAGTTTACCAGATAATGACCAAAAATAAATTACATAATAGACCCCTAACTTTAACTAATGTCAAGATTGGTCCAACAGATCTTGGAGTCAAACTTGGACCTGCTGATGAGGAGCTTGAGTTTTCAAACAATCGTGGGCTGTTTTGACTGTTTATTGGGCTAGAAGAAGGATTAAAATATGGGCCAGAAACACCTGGGCCAATTGAGCCAGTCTGTGATGGGCTGCTTTGTTCTGCCATTGGGCTTGGTCCATTCGGAGCAACTGGAACAGATTGGTTAGCCCAATCTTCGCTTTGATTGGGCGAAGAGTTACCTTGGGCTGCATCCGGTGGACTTTCATGTGTAAATTGTGCTTCGTCTTGGACCTGGAATTCAATCCAGTCTTCTTTTTCTTCTGTTTCAAGATCATTAGACCAGTCCCATGGCTTCTTTTCTTCGAACCGGACATCCCGACTAATAACAACCTTCTTGCTTTGTGGATTGTAAAGTCGATATGCTTTACTTCTTGGTTCACTTCCAAGATATACCATAGGTACACTTCGGTCATCTAGCTTTGTGAGTTTAACCGATGGTACTTTAACATGAGCGGTACACCCAAACACCTTTAAATGATCCAAGTTTGGTTTGTAACCTTTCCAAGCTTCACAAGGAGTCTTGCTTTCCAAAGCCTTTGTTGGTGACCTGTTCAAGATGTAAACTGCGTGCCGAACTCCTTCTCCCCACAGCCATTGAGGTAACTTCATGGCCTTTAACATTGATCTTGTTGTTCTGAGAATGGTTTGATTTCGGCGTTCAACCACACCGTTTTGTTGTGGCGTGTACGGTGCGGTTAAGAACCGATTTATTCCATCCTCGTTACAAAGTTGCTCAAAGTTTGTAGAAACAAACTCACCACCGTGATCAGTTCTTAAAGACTTTACTTTATACCCACTTTCCAATTCAGCAGCCTTCTTGAATTGGTTGAATGCTTCAAAAGCTTGGTCCTTTGATTTAATCATTTTCACCCACATGAACCTGCTGAAATCATCAACAAGAAGAAGGAAATACCTATTTCCTGTTGGTGTGCTCGGTGTAATAGGACCGCACAAGTCAGCATGTATTAGCTCGAGTGGCTGCTTGGCACGATACATTGAATGACTCGGGAATGGTGCTCGGTGTTGTTTTCCAGCCAAACAAGCCACACACAGCTCTGCTTTGTGATTAATCGCTGGAATCCCACATGCCAATCCTGTCAACCTTTTCATAGCATCAAAATTAAGATGACCGAGACGTGCATGCCAAAGCCATGCAGTTTCGTCCATCTTGGTGAGTAAGCATGCTGGTGGGATTATTTTGAGATTTATTTTGTAAAGTCGGTTTTGAGCTCTTTTTACCTTTAGTAACAGCTCACCTGTTCGTTAATACAGCCGCAAAAAACCGTCTTTCATCACCACCTTGCAGCCCACTTCATCAAGTTGTCCCAAGCTGAGAATATTATTGCACAAATCTGGTATGAAGTAGACATTTGTGATAAGTCTCTGATCACCATTTTTGCATTGTAAAATCACCGATCCCTTTCCTTTGATTTCTACTGCTGACCCGTCTCCAAACCGTACTCGACCCACGGTTCTTTCATCAAGTTCGCTGAAATAATCACGTCGTCCGGTCATGTGGTTACTTGCACCATTGTCCATGTACCACAAACCCTCATCTTTATCATCTTGGGCATACAAATTAGGGAATACCTTCTCCTCATTTAGCATAACAACCTCTTGTGTGCACAGTGCCATTAGGAGAGCAGGTTCTTCATCTTCTTGTGCTAAATTAACTTCTGCATCGGCTCGCTGGGGGGCACGACATTCTGCTGCAAAATGACCGATTCTATCGCAATTGAAACATTTTTGTCCTCGCCTTTCCTGCCTAGCAGGTTTACCTTCCTGCTCTGTTTTTTGATTTCTGTTTTGATGTTGCCATCCTCCTCGTCCACGACCATTGGACCTACCCTGACCCCGACCACGTCCACGATGATCATTTGAACCTGATGCTCGACCTCTATCTGTATGCTTTTGCCCCAACTTCTGTCTTTCTTGTCATTCAGCTTTTGTAAGCAATAGCTGACCAGAATTGTTCTTGTTTTGTTCACGGGGTTTAACCCGCTCTTCATATGCCTTGAGTCGACCTACAGCTTCCTCAAAGGACATTTTCTCCAAATCCGAATATTGCTCGATTGAGGCAACAATTGGTAGGAGTCTTTCAGGGGCAGAATTCAGAAGTTTTTTTACCTGTGTGCCTTCTTCTATTGTTGATCCAAGTGCTCGAAACTTGGAAACAATTGTGCCGATTTTGCTTGCAAAATCATCTACACTCTCATTCTCCTTCATGTTCAACAACTCAAACTCCCGATTCAAGGTTTGAATCCGGGCTTTTTGAACCCGATCTGCTCCAAGGTAGCGTACCTTGATGGCCTCCCAAACGTCCTTGGCTTCCTTGTGCTTTGCGACTTGCAACAGGATATCTTCCGGTAATGCTTGGAAGATAAAGGCCCTCGCCTTTTTCCGAATCTTTACATCCACCTCCTTCTCATCTGGTGGTTCTATGGCATCCCAAATACCTTGGGCATCCATGAAAGATTCCATCTTGATCGCCCAAGATGTATAGTTCATTGCAGTGAGCACAGGACATTGATACGTTGTCGAGCCTCCTTCCCTAACCGGAATAACAATCGCATTATTTCGGTTGTTTCCACCATTATTGTTTCCACCATTATCGCCCATGGTAGCAAACAACTGTGATCAGAAAAACTGGAACAGGTTGTTGATAAAACTGGAGCAGGTTGTTGATAAACTGGTCGAGCCTTTGTGGCTGGTTGGATCTTTGAGCAAAGCTCTGATACCAATTGTTAAACAGACAATTGATACAAGAACTACTGAAGAAGAAAGTGCAGTAGGCACAGTCTTTTCTTTACTGAAAATACAAAATTGAGAAGAAAGGAATACATCTTTAGGAGAGTACTAGCTCCATATATAGGAGAAACAAAACTCTAAGAAATAAGGAAAACATAATCATGCAGTAAATAGAAAATAAGGATCCAAAAATAACTTATTTGACTTCCCTTTTATTTTGACCCATAATTATTGTGATTGATTCTCAATCACCGGAATTAATTAGCAATTACGCACTATCAACCATAATCTCTAATATGAACTTATAACTTCGAAGTTAAAACTATAATAACTGTGAATTGATACAACAATATAGCATACCTGTAAATAATTTGAATGCTGTAGGCACACTTCTTCGCTGCGTGATCCAAAAAACTTCAGCTTTTTTTGACATATACAACCCCGGATCAACTATCACAGGCTTCGCTCTCTGTGACCTATTCACTTAACGAGTAAATTACAACAAAAAGAGGCAACCAAATTCAAAATCTCTACAATAAAATTAACAATCACTCACTCTTTCCATCCGATTTTACTCGTGTGATCAAGAAAATTAAGATCCCTCGGTAAGTATGAGAATGTATGAAGCAAATCTAAAACAAACACAAATATCATCAATGCATATCTAACATAAAGAACATTGGCTACATGAAATGATGAAAAGAGGACAATTAACCATCTTGTGTCACAAGGGGGTAATCAGAGGCACTGAGATTGATAAACCAGTCCCAATCTCCACCTTCTCTGAGCAAAATCGCCGCCGCGTGAAGCGTATTCGCCACCATCGTCGGCCCACGGTAGGTCACGAGGTTCGCTTTAGTGATCATCACTACATTCCCAAACTTCACAAACACCGAATGATTCTTCACAAACTGATGCAACTCAAACCGCTCCTCAGGCGATGAATCAGCATCTAAATGAACAACATATCGATTATTCGGGTGGTAAAGCGCGAGGAGAGTCCGCCGGAGCATCGCACCGTCGCGTTTCGAACCGGAGATGAGGTAGGCGAACCGAGGCGGAGGAGGGAGGTTAGAGATCGGAATCGGGCGGAGCTTGTGTTCGACGAACACCGACGCCGGAGCTCCGGCGTAGTAGCGGTAGAGAGGGAGGATCGGAGTGCCGTCCGGCGAAGTTAGGGTTGATAGGAAGAGGAGAAACAGCAGAACGATGGATCCAACCGTCACGGGGTAGATCCATTTGCGCTCGATTGTGTGTGGATGCCTCAAATGCATGTAATAGCTTCTCAATTTCTTCATGATTATGAACAATTACGATGTGGGGATCGATGAGGGAGCTTTTGGGAGCATGAAACTGCTGCTGAATGTGGAGTTTGGGGGAAATGAGAGGAGATGAAATGTTGGAGATTCAACTGGGGGTAGAGATTTAGATGATGATGATGATGATGATGATGATGATGATGATGATGATGATGATGATGATGATGAATAAGAGATCTGTGAGTGTGATTGATCTTCTTTGTTGTTTTGAGTGATCGTGTTGTGATGTTATGAATGACGGTGAAGATGTGAGATTTGAAGATTGTTATGCATTTGATTTGAAAATGAAGTGAAGTGGGTGTGTTTAGTTGGTGATGTGGGTGTCTCTGGTAGGTGTGTGCGGTTGGTTGCAAGAAACGTGTATTAATAAATTTAAAAATAAAAAATTCTCAAAATGTTTGTTTTGTTTTTCTCCCCTTAATATGTCCTTTTAAAATTTGAAGTAAATTATATTTTTCGTAATTTACTTTTATAATAAATTTTAGATTTCGACTTTAAACTAAAAATATTACCGTTAATGTTTTTTATGTTTAAAAAATTTACAGATTTCGTTTTTTTACCACCGGTCGTCTATTTTTAACGTTAAATGAGTCATATGCTTGTCATGTGAGGACAAAATGATCATTTTATACCTATTGACCTAAAACTTAGAATTAAAATTAAAAAGAAAACTAAAAAATATATAAAATACACAACCTCACTCTCATTCATTGTCACAACTCTCTCTCTCTTTCTCTCTCTCCCATTTCTAAACCTGAAGTCACGTTTCTAATGACCACCACCGGCGATGTCTCTGACGACCGCCATCGGCGATGTATTTGGCACCATCACCACTCACCGATGTTATGTTTCTCTCACTCATCTCTCTCTCTCTCTCCCTTTTTCTTTATCTCATGGCTAAAGAACCCAAGATCTTAAGAATATTTATGATTTCACAAACCTAGATCTGATAGAGGGGATAGTGGTTTATGGTGATGGAGGTGAGGATGATGGTGGTGGGCAGGTTGCAGGTTGGGGTTGATGGAGGTACGATGGTGGTGGTCGGGCAATCATGAGTTAGGGATTAATGAAGGTGATGATGGTGGTTGTTGGGTGGTCGCGGGTTAGGGTTTGATGAAGGTGACAATGGTGGTGGTCAGGTGGTTGTGTGTTGGGGTTTGATGGGGGTGACGATGGTGGTGGTGGGTTTTTACAGGTTGAGATGGTGGTGGTGGGTTTTTACAGGTTGAGATGGTGGTGGTTTTTGAATGTGTATAATTGATTCTGAGTTTCAAATCATAATTTATGGGTGGATGATGATGATGAAGATGATGATGATGATGATAATTAGAAAATGATGATGAAGTAGGGGCAGTAGCGATGGCAGATGATGATGGGGGTGGTGGTGATGAAGGGGGTGAGGGTGGTGGTGGCGGCGGTGGATGGGGGATGGTGGATGGTGAAGAAGATGATAATGTAGATTAAATGGGTCTAGGTTTATTTTATTATTTTAATATTCGTATGGTTTAAAATGACTAAATTGCCCTCACACATGACCTGACTTAATGGACAAAATTAACATCCGTCAATACTAGGGTTCTTCACGAACCGAACCGAACCGAACGCAGCTCTGCTCGAACTTGGTTCGGTTTCAAACCGAGCGGCTCGGTTCGGTTCAAATTTACATATTCGAATGCAAACTTCATGCTCGAACTCGGTTCGGTTTTAACCGAGCGCACGGTTTTGCTCGGTTTCGTGTTACAATTTAAAACAAAAGTAATAATTCATTCAAGTTTTAACATTTCAGTTCTAACCCAAAGTCAACAAAGTAACAAATAAAACATACAAAACAAGCTCAACAAAATAGAAATATTACTGTATAAAATCAAGTTAAAGATAACCAAATAACCAATCAACAAACTAGAATTAAGCTAAACAAGCTAAACTTAATTAGTCTTCTACAAATGTTCTTTAAGAACCAAATCATCAAAGAAATATTCATCATCTTTTGCAATTGTTCTATAAATCATCTTATATGCCTAAAAAAAGCAAATCTAACATCTTCTATGACTAAAAGAAACAAATCTAACCTCAAAATACCTCAATTAGGAACAAGGTCGGGAAATGTAGGTCGGAGGCAGCAGAAGTCGATTAGGAACAAGCAGGTTCCGGGAAATGCAGGACCGGTCGCAGGTGCAACGGTGTCGGGGTCGCGGTGCAGCAGAATCGATGGGCTGTTTCGGTTCGCAACTGAGCAAGGTCCGCTCGCAGGGGTGTCGATGGGCTATTCCAGTTCGCAGCCTCACAGGGGCGGCGCCGCTGGTTGGCGGCCGCAGGGGGGCAACCGACTGAGGCTTGTGGGTGGAGGGCTGGAGGGTGGATTCAGGAATGTCAAGAGGCTGTTGTAATGCTGTAACTTGTGACTTTGTGAGGTTTGTTTTGGTGTATTAGAGAATTAGGGTTTTTAGGGTTGTAAGTTGTTTGACTTTTTGACTAAAAAATTAAAATATTTGTAATTGATAAATAACTAAATAAAATAATAAATTAACATATATATAATATATAAAAACTAAACTAAAAAATAATTCGAGCGAAACCGAGCGAGCGACGAGCGGGCGTACCTTTGCTCGTGCTCGGCTCGTTTTGAAACCGAACCGAGCCGCTCGGTTCATTTACAACAGAGCGGAGAATCGAACGAGCAAAATTCCGAGCTTTTTTTGAACGAGTTCGAGCGAGTTTCGAGCGTCGAGCTATTTGAACAGCCCTAGTCAATACATACAAGCTTTTGTAAACGTAAAGAACGTTTACAGTAATTTTCTTCGTTTAAGGATGAAACCTGAAATTTACTATATACCTAAAGTACGAAAAATGTAACTTACTCTAAAAAAAATTTCTTAAAATGTTTCTCTTCAACATGACGTCGGCGCCTCCTAGACAGAGCCCGGATGCCCACATAACTACCCTCTTAAAAACTAACATGTGGTAAACAAAGGAGCCGCCTGCGTAGCGGAGGCGTGCGCTTCCATAGACTGTCATTTACCTCTTCCCGAATAAGATTTAGTTTTGATTAGAATTTGATATCATTATAACTACTTTTACTCATATTTTATTTTCTTATATAACTTTTAAAATATAATATTTTATAAAATTTCAAATATACCATCGGGATGTGGTTATTTTATCTACATACCGGCATAAATTTTATTCAAAACGGATTCGGGTCAAATTTACATCGAACGTTGATAAAAAATTTGACACGAATCGGTTTGGAATAAAATTTAACATCGGCACGTAAATAAAAATAAGCACGTCGCAATGGTATATTTGAAATTTGATAAAACATTATATTTTAAAAGTTATAAGAGAAAAACAAAATACGAGAAATTTAATTATATTAATATTAAATTAAAAAAACAAATCAAATATGCATTGAAACGGGTGAATAGGGCGGCCGCCTCTTTCTTTAGAGTCGGACGACTCCATTTTACGGGCGGATGATTCTATTTTACGAGTGGTGCCGCATGTATTGTCCATGTGTTTGATTTTTAGTGGGCCAAGGCGTCGGTGCCGATCTTTAGAAACGCTGGTATCTTGTCTGGAGGGAGGAGGGCGGGGAGAGGGACATTTTAAGAAGAATTTGTTGGATGAGATATATTTTGAGGGAAGTGTAAGGAAAAAATGACATTTTGGAAATTTTCCCTTTTAAAAACCTTGTTAAACCTTTTTTTAATAGTAAGGCCATGGTGTTCGAGTGGTGATACTCTTTTTAAAGATCAAGGGTGTAAGTTTTGAATATAATAGATTGATGTAAATTAATTATGGTATAGATTAAGAGTAGATTATATAGTTGTGTAAGTTGTTTTAAAAGAGTAATTTTAAGAACTTGTTGGTTTAAATTCCTAGTGGACAAACGATATAGATTTACAAGTATGTGCAGGGAATATGTAGTTCGTCATTGAATAAGTTAATAAATCCTTTTGACGTTAAAACTTAGTAATCGTTGAATGTAACATTATAGGATCGTAATAGAATTAACTTATCCTTTAATATTAACTTAGTAGGTTTGCTATAGATGACATCTAAACGTGAATACACATTTAACTTGAAACAAAGACCAAGTATTAGAACAATTTCCTTTGAAACTCTTTTTTTTGAAAACATTTAGAAGATTATTAAGAGGATAACCTTATTTTAAAACTGATGTTAGTATACGCCTATATTAGAGGCAGCATATGAGAATGTTGGCTCTATTATCCATTTTGAGCGTAAATTCTTCTACATATATCTAGTGTAGAATAGAAAGAACACAAGTTTATTAAATAGTTCTTGACAACTATTGAAATTACAAAAAATTTCACAGCTTTTTAGCCTTACACATAGTGTGTTACACAATCATAACACGCATTATACATGTAATATGTGTAGCACTTCACTTATATCTCATAATTAAACCAAATAAAATTTTATCCCTTTAAGTGTGAAAATTTTAACTTTATTACCCCCAATGAGATTCATTGATCTCAAAGTTGAATATCATTGTCTTCAAAGATCTATATGAGGTATATATTAACTTCAATTATAAAGTCTTAGTTTTTATGTCCTTATTAGATCATAACAACTCTTAGGGAGGAGGGGGCGCAGCCTGAAGTACCCTGGACTAACCTGGAATCCACTATTCACATAATGCCACATCACAAGTATCCTGAACTACTCTGAAACACCCAAAAAGCTGGAAATACAACTCTAAAGTACCCTGAAACTTTTATTTTCACATTTAAATAACTCAAAAAGAAAATCAACTTTTACTAAAATTAAAAATTATATAATTAAAAATAAAACATTACATAATTAAAAATAAAAGATTACATAATTAAAAATAAAAATAGTATATAATTAAAACTAAAACATTACAAATATTAAAATTAACATATTCCTCGTCCGAAGCGAGGTAAGCTAGATCTAAACTTGAAAGATGTTCGACAAGATCATATCGAAGTCGGAAATGTGTATCTTGATCATATATTTTCGAAAGAGCGTTACCGTCAAAAACCGGTTGGACCGGAGGATCCATTATGTATACCGGTGATATCGCTCTTCCTTCATCCTTCAAGATCATGTTGTGCAATATCATGCATGCGTAAACCACGCTCCGAATCTTGTCAACCGTCATAGCCCGCATCGGTCGCCTAAGTATGCCCCATTTTTCTTTTAGTGCACCGAAAGCTCTTTCAACATCTTTCCTAGCCGACTCTTGCACTTTCTTGAATATCTTTTGATTCGGATCGGTCGGATATGGAAACGATTTCACAAACGTTGACCAAGTAGGATAGATCCCGTCGGTAAGATAGTATCCCTGTTTGTATAGATATCCATTTACATAAAATGAACACTTGGGTGCGGTACCATTCCTTTCAGGTACAAATATTGGGGATTGATTGAGAACATTGATGTCGTTGTTCGACCCGGATAGGCCACAAAAAGCATGCCAAAACCACATATCATTTGAAGCCACCGCTTCGAGCATGACCGTCGGATATTGGTGATCACCTCTCATATATTGGCCACGCAACTCGGTCGGACACATTCTCCAAACAAAATGTGTACAATCTATACTGCCAAGCATACCGGGAAGGTGATGCTTATCCTCATGTGCTTGGTACAAAAGTACAACATCGTGGCTTGTAGGTCTACGAAGGAACTCCCTACTATATAACTTAATAATGGCATTGCAAAAAAATTATAGACACTCACGCGAAGTGTGAGCAGACATACATAAATACTCATCATACTCGTCTGGAGTGTTACCTGTTGCGAGTTGTCTGACCGCCGATGTGCATTTTTGTAGCGGGGTGAAACTCTTTTTCATCCTCCAGTCAAGGCCATCTTGGAACCATTCTTCTTTTGATTCGACATCGCCAACTATTTTTAAGAATATACGTTTCGACATACAATACCTTCCTCGAAACGTTTGTTCATCGTATTTCGAATCGTCAACGAAATAGTCGTTCATAAGTAGCTCGTGACCCGTTACACGATCGCGTGGAACGTATTTTTTTTAGAATAACTACTTGTCGTATCCTCTAGGGCTTTGTCGACAAGATGTTTTATAAAATATAAACTGTTATCATTCGAATTCAACGAATCCAAATCGTTTTCGAGAATGTACAAATTTGAAAACTCATTAGACATTGTTGTGTTTGTGTAATTGTTGTGTTTGTATGATTTTGTGTAAATAATAGTGTGTATGTGTGTGAGTATTTATAGGGTAAAAAATAAAGGTCGAAAATAACGGCTATTTCTCGGCTACCCCTCGGTGACTACTACCCGGCCACTCCTACCCGCAAGGGTGGCGGCGGTGTACCCGACCGGGTACTCGCCTACCCGAGCTGGTACCCGAGGGCGCCCCCTCCTCCCTTATAACTCAACACTAATTAAATCAAAGTCATACTACACAATTAGTGGATTTATGGATTTTAGCAAACAACTATTTTTAACCATAAGTATCCTTTTACCAAATATCCAAATGTATACTTTTAATTTGATGGTTGGTTTTTAGTTACCTACTCACCTTTAAGTTTTTTAATTTCATGTTCTTATCCAAGCTGTGTTTGACCTCCTAAATAGTCAACTTAGACTTGTTATTGTGTTTTATTTAGCATCATTAAATATTACTTTATCTTTTTTTTGAACAGCAAATATTATTTTATCTAATAGGTAATTCCTATGTACTTTTGATCAACTCGATCTTAGAGAATCAGGTCCAACGATAACATTAAATTAAGTATGTTTAAATAACTAAGATTAAGTATAATATTCTCCTAGTAATAGGTTTTCTTCTGAACGGTTTGGGGGTGCGGTCCCGGTTGAAAAGCAAATAAGTATGCCCGACTAAAATAACATTTATGTTCTGAAGCAAGGTCGATTGCACATTTGCCATCAATATATATATATATATATATATATATATATATATACACACACACACACACACATACAGGGAAGGGATCAAATGAGAACTACTTTTTTGTGACAACTCTAGAAACTAATATGAGCTACTAATTTTTAACGGCAAAATAGTAAATAACAAAAACATAATAAAAAATTATAAAACAAAAAATAACATGAAAATAAAAAAAAATACATACACAAAAATATTTCTCTCATTTTCCTCTTTCATAAAAAAATATAAAAAATAAAAAAACTTATTTTTTTCCCGAAATTTGTTTTACACATGTGTAAAACCGGATTTACACATGTGTAAAACCGGATATACACATGTGTATAAAAGGATTTACACATGTGTGAATAACAGTTGGACGATTTTTTTAAAAAAAGTATTGTGAATCCAAGGATCGTTCAGGAATTATCATGTTTGATTTGAACAAGTATTGATCGCGGAATTATCAACACTTGCTGTTTATCAAACTAAAAATTAATCAAACAATAGAACAACCAGAATATAAGAATAATCAAACCACGAGCGTTAACGAATGATGACCGTAATGCTTTCTTGTTGCTATTGATGTTTTGATGTAAATGTTGCTTATGTTGCTTGATCGTATGTTAATCGTCTATCTACATCTGATCTTGATCTCATGTTAAATAGTGATCTTATTCTATTCTGTTTCTAATCCATTGCTAATCTTTCGCTAACTTGTAGCTATAGTTCAGCTAACTATAGTTATCTGAATCCTCGCCATATTTATCGGCATAGGAGTTCGAGATTTACAATGAAATAAATACATATATTGTTGTTGATGTGATTTGGAATATTCGCTTGAAATATATGTCTTCCGTCGTCATTAATGATGTTGTTCTGCCACGTTGACTTGTTGACTTTATGTTGACTGCTTGATGATCTGAAATCATACAAGTATTAAACAGTCTTCCGCAGAAATTTCTTCTTCCGCAGGAACTTAGTCTTCCGCAGCAACACTTGATCTTCATTGCTTGTTCTTCTGTGATTGTGCTTCCGTAGGAGTTCTTGAACTTGTTCTTACATGACAAATTCTCCTTCAGTAGCTTCACTTTGTTCTTTTGACTTGTTCAGCTGGAATTGTTCTTCCGCAGGAGATCTGCGGATGTTCACTTCAGTTGTATTCCTGAGAACATCTACGGAAGAACACTTTATTCATCCGCAGTTGTTCTAACACTTGGTCAATTTTCCAAATTGACACAGTTTGATGTTCACTGCACACATTCACACATACATTATGAAATACATTATATCATATATTTATAACATATATAATGAGAGGTAATATTATATTGTTCAATTCATAAATACAAATGTAATCAAAATCATTCATATCATATCATTCAAATAATAATTCCAAAGTATGATTACAAGAGTTGATTGATCATCTAAACCTATACATGAGTTCTAGACCTAACAATACTCCCCCTTAGGTTTAGACTCTAGTAATCATTGGTTTAGGTCTTTCAGTTCTTGAACTCTTGACAAAATCTTCATTTTAAAGTATTCTACGACAGTCTTTTGATCTTCATATTTGAAACTGATCTGCCTTCTACCCATTCTTTGTGATTAATCATAGACTTATGTATTTATCAAAAATTTAAGAAAATAGCATGAACAGCAATTAATTTATCCAACTAATAATCATAGAGAAAATAAATAATGTTCATATCTTGTTACAGGCAAACATAGGATATACTAGGGATCATACGATAATTTAGACATTTTCCTGAATATTGTGTGAGATTATTTACTTGATCTAGTGCTGATTGCAAATATGTGGATCCGCAGAAATTCAGTCAAGAGTGTAGTTTAACGTATCATGTTGTTTATCATGTTTTGGTAAGAATTAAAGGTAACAAAGATGAACTCATCATTGAAATGTAAGTTAGTCCTCCAGAAGTTAGTCAAGTTATCACTTTATCACACTGAAACTATGTTTCGTAGATTATAAGCTCTATCTTAAGATTTCTTTGAAATCTTATTAATGCTGAGATGATTTGCATGCTCTGCAATAAATGATCACATATGATTCTTTGAGATCAGTTCCTTTTGGAACGTTTGATGATTAGCATCCGGTCACCAGGTCGTTACTCACGTAAAACAGAGGTGCCCATTGACCCAGGTCTTTGCTTACGCAAAACAGAGGGTCATGATATGCAAAGATAGAGGTTATAAGGTGTTACAACATAGTAACTGTGCATGGGTGTTATCCTGATCATATCCGGATTAGACTTACTTGAATGCTTCTCTCAATGACTTGTCCACTCTTAGTCACCTTGACTTTATGTTATGCATGACATTGTTAAGTTTTCACTCAAGCTAAACCTATTCACATATCAAACACATCTAATCAGTAGGTAGTTGTTGATTGAAGAGCAGGAGTGAATGTCAAGTTATAGTGTACTATCATATCCTTAGAATATTAACTGCCTTAGGTAGTTATTTAAGAAAACGGTTTGCCTTTCTTATATGATTACAGGTAATCAACAAATATTGTTGTTGTTGTTGTGAACTAATCTAGGTTGAGCATGCCTAAGGATTCAATTAAGAAATTAAATCTAACTGAATCAAAGGCTTTAGTGAACAAATCAGCAAGTTGATTTGTTGTGTCCACTTTGATCAACTTGATTAAGCCCTTTTCTGAACAATCTCTCAGAAAATGATATCTGATTTCAATGTGTTTAGTTTTACTATGTTGAACTGGATTAGCAGTGATAAACATAGCTGCTGAGTTATCTATGTATATTGGAGTTTGAAGAAAATTGTAACCATAGTCAAGTAATTGATTTTGCAACCATAGAACCTGAGAGCACCCAGCTGAAGCAGCTATGTACTCAGCCTCAACTGTGGATACTGAAACATTTGTCTGCTTTTTGCACTGCCAAGACACAAGTCGTGGTCCTAAGAATTGTCATCCTCCAGTTGTTGATTTCCTGTTGTTGTTGTAGGCTCCGTAGTCACTGTCTGAATATGAGTAAAGTTTGAAATCTCTTTCTTTAGGATACCAGAGACCAAGTGCTGGTTTCCTTTTAAGGTATCTGAAGATTCTCTTTATTGCATTCAAGTAAGACTCCTTTGGATCTGCTTGATACCTAGCACAAACACACACAACAAATATTATGTCAGGTCTACTAGCAGTTAAGTACATTAATGATCCTATCATAGATCTATATAATCTTTAATCAATAAACTTTCCTGTTGGATCTGGTACAATTTTGTCTATAGTAGATGCTGGTGTTTTGCATGAGGAGGATTCTACAAAGTTGTATTTCTTAAGTGTTTGAAGGACATATTTTTCTTGATTGGTGAAAATGCCATCTGTTTTCTGATAAACTTGTAATCCTAAAAAGAATGTTAATTCTCCTATTGAACTCATCTGAAACTCAGATTGCATTAAGGCTTCAAACTCTTCATACAGTCTCTTGTTTGTTGATCCAAATATGATGTCATCAATATATATTTGTACAACTAAGAGATCCTGATGTTCATATTTGAGGAAGAGTGTCTGGTCAATTGTACCTCTTTTGTACCCATGTTTCAGTAGGAATTTGGACAATGTTTCATACCATTTCCTTGGTGCTTAATGGAGACCATATAAAGCTTTGTCAAGCTTGTACATCCTGTGAGAATAATCTGGATCTTCAAAACCTGGTGGTTGAGAGACATAGACCTCTTCATCAATCTTTCCATATAAAAAGGCACATTTTACATCCATTTGGTAAACTGTAAACTTCTTATATGAAGCATAGGCTAAGAACACTCTAATTGCCTTAATCCTTGCAACTAGTGCAAAGACTTCATCATAGTCTATGCCTTCCTCTTGTGTGTAGCCTTGTGTAATTATTATTACTTCATCATAGTCTATGACTTCATCTATCTTATTTTTGAATAACCATCTTATGCGAATAGGATATCGGCCTTCAGGGAGATCAACTAGATTCCACACTTTCTGTTTCCTGAACTGCTGAAGTTCTTCTTGCATTGCTTCAATCCAGCTGTTATCTTTCAAGGCTTCTGTTATATTGGATGGAACTACTTGTTAAAGAAAGCAGGAGAACAAATAGATGTTTCCTGCTCCCCCTTGTTTTCTAGTAGTTCTACTTTTGAGGTCACCTATCATGTTATCTACTGGGTGATACTTATGTGTTCTAACTGTTGGTACATCATTAACTTGTATGGATGAGTCTAGGTTTGTGATGTTGGTTGTGGGTAATGGGGTCAGTTGTGATTGAGAGTCAACAAAATAGTCCATCTCATTTTCTGGTGCAGCTGAATGAGTTTCCGCAGGAATAGGTATGCCTTCCGGGGTTGTGGACATGCCTTTCGTAGCATGCAAATAATCAGCTGTATTCTCAGTAGTAGATATATCTATATGTGGCAATGGTGTGAGGTGGTTTAAGGTGATTTAGTCCTTGGTGGATTTCAGACCATCATCTGTGGAAGTAGAGACATCTACGGAAGTAGATGGTACTTCTGTTGATGTGCATGGTGTAAGATCATCCGACCCATCTTTGCTTGTTTGAGCTGATGCATTTGGATCATTGTCACTTTGGAACTCTGGAGGAACAATTCTGGGTGGATCAGCTGTCAATGGTACACCCATATTTGGAGGAACATAGGGGTAACATGTATCTGCAGCACCTATCACATTAAGATAACCAGAGTTAAATGAGTTAGTTAATGCATCTATATCAAACAGCCAAGATGATCCTTTCACAGACTGTGGAAATAAGGATTCATCAAAGGATACATTAGGAGTTTCTTCCACTATGTTATCATATGGAATGTATACTCTATATGATTTAGATGTTGATGAATAACCAACAAAGAAACCATCATATGTTTTTTCAGCAAATTTTCCTAACTATTCTTTTGTGTTTAATACAGATACGTGACACCTAAAAGCTTTAAGATATCCTATAAAATGTTTTCTTTTAAACAGTAGTTCATAGGGTGTTTTATTATGTTTTTTGTCAATCAAAGTTCTGTTTTGAACAGTGCATGCTGTGTTCACAGCTTCTGCCCAAAATGTTATTGGCAGCTGTGAGTCAGCTAGCATTGTTCTTGCAGCTTCAATTAGAGTTCCGTTTCTCCTCTCAGCAACTCCATTCTGTTGTGGAGTTCTTGGTGCACTGAATTGTCTGGCTATGCCTTTGTCTCTGCAAAAAGTATCTAAAACATAGTTAACAAATTCAGTTCCATTATCATTTCTCAGTATCTTGATTCTTAGATCAAGTTGATTTTCTATCTTAGTGATGAATTCCATTAAAGTTTCTGAAGTTTCACTTTTATGTTTTAAGAAAAATACCCAAGTGAATCTAGTGAAATCATCAAAAATCACCAAACAGTATTGCCTTTTGCCAATGCTTAACACATTGGTTGGACCAAAGAGGTCCATGTGTAGTAACTTCAGTGGTGTTGTGTTTGTGTTAATTGTTTTTAACTTATGTGGGACTTTATGTTGTTTTTCTTTATAGTATGATAAACAGTGATTAGAACAGTAAAATTCTTTCTTTGGAACACCAATGACTAAGTCATTTTTCACCAATTTATTCATGTTTTTCAAGTTTGAATGAGCCATCCTTCTGTGCCATAGTTGTGCTTCATCTTCTGATGATTTAGAAATCAGGCATGTTTCTTTGCTTGTTAGTGCTGTGTTGTTGATGTCCAACACATAGGTGTTACCTTTTCTTGGTGCTTTAAGAAGGATCCAGTCTTCTAGAATTTTGAAACCTGGCTTAAGAATATAACAATCAGAGTTATCAAAGAAAGCAGTATAGTGTTGGTCACAGATTTGAGATACACTTAGTAAATTAAACTGTAAGTTTTCACAAAAATTAACTTTATCAAACTTTAAAACTCCATTTGTTACCATTCCTTCACCAGTGATTTTACCTCCCTTCTTATCCCCACCAAATGCTACATATGAAGCATTTTTATGTTTGAAATCCTGCAGGAGGGTACAGTTTCCTGTCATGTGTCTGGAACAGCCACTGTCAACATACCATTTGTTGTCAGCCCTCATTGGATGTTCCTGCAAACAGAATAAACTTAGTTAGACTTAGGAGCCCAAGCCTTGATGGTCTTGGGCTTTCCATTGTTATCTAATATAGTGACTTTCTCATGAATGAGTCTTGAAGTTTCTAACTTAGTTTTGATGTCATTTAATTCATTATGTATTGTTTTGGGTGAGGATGTTTTTGGTGATAATGATGAAGTGTTTTCATCTTGTTTACTACTGCCTTTGTCAAAATCATCAAAGAAGTCATCATCTTCTTCAAGAGCTACCTTTTTGTGTGGTGCATTCCTTTGCACTTGTTGTTTTTCCTTCTTAATTTTTAATTGCACCTCAGCAACTGTTTTCTTTGTCTTAGTAATTTTCTATTTTTGTTGTTGTTTCTTTTGTTTTGCACCTCTAGGATTATCATCCTCAGAAGATTTTGACTCTGACTCATTGGACTCTGCATACTTCTTCTTGAGGATCTTTGTTTTGTTCTTCTTGTTAAAAAACATTCCTTGGTAGAATGGTTGTTTTTGTTGCATATTGCACAATATTTGTTGAAGGAACAATCTGAAGTCATGTGATTGTTCATATTACATATTGTCCAACTTTGCTGCTGATGATATCTTACCTCTACCTGACATGATGTCAAAGGGTTCTTGTTTAGCCTGCAAGTATTTCTTCTGAGCTTTGTCTTTGCTTAATGATTGAGCAATTTCTTGTTTATTTGTATGACTTCTATGGATCTCACAGACTTCTTCCGCAGATGATCTGCTGAAGTCACGGACTTTTCTTCTGAGGCTTTATTTGCTGGCTTTTCCTTGTTAATTTTATTGAATGCATGTATGCCTTCATTTAGTTGCTCAATCCTTGTGTGGATTGTCTTCAGCAGGTTTCTTTGTTTTGGTGGATAGGGTAGTTTAAGTTTATTCAGTACCTTTGGGACTAAGTATTTAGTTAAAACAGTTTTACCCTTATACAAACCAGCATTATCATACTTATCATCATCATGCAAGTCATCATAGTTATCATAATCAAATTCTGATTTACTTTGATTTGAGTGTTCTGATTCTGATGAATCAGATTCATATAATTCAGTGTCATTAGTTACATTACTATTATTTTTATCTGTTGACTCACACATGTTAGTGGACACAAAGTGATTAGATAAACTGTTGGTCATGGACTCGGGCAAAGAAGTATAGTTATCATTCACTGGTGGTGGAACTGCATGAAATCCCAATCCTGACTTGTTCTTTGACTCAATATGAGAGGTTTATAGTTTCTCATACTGTTGTGATGTCAATTGGAATTTCTGCAATTTCACCTCAGTAGATGCATGATCTGACATAGACTTGGTTAAAGATGTAGTTAGATGCTTAACTTGTGCTTTTAGGTTGTAATTTTCAGATACAATTTTATCTAAATCCTTTTGTAAAGAATTAATTTTAACTTGATAAAGTTTGTGTTCTCTAACATGAGATTCATTTATAAGCAGTGTTTCTTTTACTTTATCAGCCAATTGTTGAGCATGTGTTCTATATCGTTCTACTTCATCTATGCAAGTGGGAGAACACAACCGTTCTCTTACCTCAGCGGCCATTGCAGGAATTTTGTTTTCCATGTTTGCCATTAAAGCTTGATTCTTTGCAAGTACTTCCTTTTCATACATGCTCTAGTCACAAGTACCCTCCTGCAAAATAATTAGACCAGTTTCTTTATCATTAGTGATACCTGTTTTATTGTTTGTTGTTGGTGGGGATGTATTGGTTAATTGAGGTTGTGTAAAGTTCTTTTGACTAGGTTGTCTTGAGTCAGTTGACTGCTATTAATTGCTGTTGCACTCCCTCGAAAAGTGTCCATATAAGTTGCATTTAAAGCATCTTACTTTGGTCTTGTCCACACCGATTTTTGTTGATCTTCCTCCCACGGACAGTCCTTTGTTTCTTTTCATGTACATCTTTGCTCTATAGGCGATCATTGCTATTTGCCATTGCAGATCCATCTCTTCTACCTCATCAGGATGAAGTTCTTCTAGATCTTGTTGACAAAAGTAAGCAGGAGTCAAAGTACTTCCTAGATAAGCCTGAAAGCTTGAACTGAAGGCTGCAAAGGTAGCTTTCTGTTCTTCAGACTCCAAAACTATAGTAATTGTTTCTGTTTGATTGTTATTCTTTTTGGTTTTGGACTCATCAGCTTTTCCTTTAGTCTTTTTGTTCTGATTGCTGTGATTACTTGATTTTGAAGACTTTGCAGCATAGAAACTTGTCTCTTCTTCATTTTCACTCTCATCACAAGAGCTGTCTTCATCTTCATTGGAGATGAATGCACTTCCAGTACTTTTCAATTCTTTGAATTGATAAGGAGCTACAGGTGCTTTCACACTTTTGTTTCTTGTCTTTTCATCCAGCTCCAATGCTTCTACCTTTGCCACTAGAGTGTCTAGTCCTATTGCTTTTAAGTCAATAGTGTTCTTAAACATAGACATAGTTTGTGTCCAGTTCTCAGGCCATGAATGAAGCATCTTTTTGTTCAGCTCTTCACTGCTGTACTCAAGCTCAAGTATGTTCATCTCTGTAACAAGTTGCATAAATCTATGCAATTGTTGAGGAACTGACTCACCCGGAATATGATGGAATGTTTCATATTGTGCACGGAGAGTATCCTTTTTGATGCTTCTAATCTCGTCACTTCCTTCACACAAAGTGTGTAGGATTTTCCATAACGAGTTAGCTGTTTTATATGATTCACACCTGATCAAGAGTTCTTCAAGCAAAGCCATTGTAAGCATACTATAGGCTTTGATGTCAATCTTGACTTTCTTAGCATCATCAGGTGATAAATTCTTTAGACTTATGGGTTAATTTTTATCCTTATAGTCCGCACCTAAAGCAGGTGGAATATAAGGTCCTTCGGTAATCGAAGCCCATAGGTCTGAATCTGTATAATTGACATGATTCCTGAACCTGATTTTTCATGTTTTAAAATCATGTTTGTTTTCCAGTTTACGAGGTTGATAAGCACCAACAACTGAATTACTCATGATAATTAATTTTTATTTAGAAAGCAACAATTTTGTTTTAGCAGTAATCGATTAAACAAATCAAAGCTGATAGATCAATTGATCTGGATCAATGAGCACCAAGCTCTGATACCACCTGTGAATCCAAGGATCGTTCAGGAATTATCAGGTTTGATTTGAACAAGTATTGATCGCGGAATTATCAACACTTGCTGTTTAAGAGATTATCAAACTAGAAATCAATCAAACAATAGAACAACCAGAATATAAGAATAATCAAACCACGAGTGTTAACGAATGATGATCGTAATGTTTTCTTGTTGCTATTGATGTTTTGATGTAAATGTTGCTTGATCGTATGTTGATCGTCTATCTACATTTGATCTTGATCTCATGTTATATAGAGATCTTATTCTATTATGTTTCTAATCCATTGCTAATCTTTCGCTAACTTGTTGCTATAATTCAGCTAACTATAGTTATCTGAATCCTCACCATATTTATCGGCATAGAAGTTCGAGATTTACAATGAAATAAATACATATAATGTTGTTGATGTGACGTGGAATATTCGCTTGAAATATATGTCTTCCGTCGTCATTAATGATGTTGTTCTGCCACGTTGACTTGTTGACTTTATGTTGACTGCTTGATGATCTAAAATCATATAAGTATTAAACAGTCTTCCGCAAAAATTTCTTCTTCCGCAGGAACTTAGTCTTCCGCAGCAACACTTGATCTTCATTGCTTGTTCTTCTGTGATTGTGCTTCCGTAGGAGTTCTTGAACTTGTTCTTCCATGACAATTTCTACTTCAGTAGCTTCACTTTGTTCTTTTGATTTGTTCAGCTGGAATTGTTCTTCCGCGGGAGATCTACGGATGTTCACTTCAGTTGTATTCCTGAGAACATCTACGGAAGAACACTTTATTCATCTGCAGTTGTTCTAACACTTGGTCAATTTTCCAAATTGACACAGTTTGATGTTCACTGCACACATTCACACATACATTATGAAATACATTATATCATATATTTATAACATATATAATGAGATGTAACATTATATTGTTCAATTCATAAACACAAATGTAATCAAAATCATTCATATCATATCATTCAAATAATAATTACAAAATGTGATTACAAGAGTTGATTGATCATCTAAACCTATACATGAGTTCTAGACCTAACAAGTATATCAATATGGTAGGCGTTCGAAAGATAAAAAATACTGAATTTTATGATGAAATTTTTCTGAAAAAATAATATCATGAAAAAAGTTATGAACGTTTTAAAAAAAAGGTAGAAATGACATGTGATTTGCATGTGACAAAAAATGTGTGGCTCATATTAGTTCCTATAGTTCTCACAAAAAACGATGGTTATCAAGATAACCCTACCATATATATATATATATATATATATATATATATATATATATATATATATATATATATATATATATAGAGAGAGAGAGAGAGAGAGAGAGAGAGAATGGTTTACGGTACAAAGTGTTTTTTTTCATGCGAAGCATACAAAGTTATCACGCAAGAATGCATGTTACGGGTGAAATTATAACGCAAGGGTAATAATTAATCATGCAGAGATGAAATTATCACGCAAAGGTGAAATTATTAGGCAAGAAGGTATTCTTGCGTGCTAATTCTATCTCTGCATGATAATTCTAAGCGAGTGTAATTTGTCTTGCGTAATTATCACTTTGTTCCCCTTTCAAAATGTTCTGTAATAGCTTGTTAAACCCAGAAAGCCTCTCAATGCTACTTGATCCGAGTATGCTACCTGCGTAGTAGATCCAGCCATCCTCTTGCGTGATTATTATCGTTCTTGCGTGATAATTCCACCCCAAAACTTCGTACGTTTCGCACGAAAAAAACACTTTGTATAGTAACTATATATATGTATATATATATGTGTGTGTGTATATATATATATATATATATATATATATATATATATATATATATATATATATATATATATATATATATATATATATATATATAGGAGTAGGATCAGATACAAACCATAGTTTTTGTAAAACCATAGGAACCAATACAATTATGTCAAGTCTCATATGTATTAATTACTCATCAAGGATATAATTGGTACATACAAATCAGTTTGTTTATGAAAATCCCTAAAATCATGCTTCCATTTATTTTTTTAAATGTTGATTATATATGTTTAATATACATTTATCTAAAGTAATATAAATATATTCTTTCTAAATAGCACACGATAAGTGTTATTTAATTAAGTGCTACTTTTATTTATTTAATGATTATTTTAGTATATTCGTTGTTTTTTTATTAAGTTTTACTTTTAAAAAAACTAGCTCCATGTATAATTACTAAGTTCTGTTTGTCTTTATTTTGTTAAGTGTTACTTTCAGAAAAGTAGCTTCGTGTATATTTATTAAGTGCTACTTTTAAAAATATTATTAAAAATGTCAAGGTTTTTTTTAAATATAGCAATACTATACACATATTAAAGACAAAAAATATTTGATTTTATGGTATATAAATATTTTTAAAATAATAAAGTATATAAAAGTTATTTAAGATTAAAAAATATGAGGAAAGTAGTTATTTATTTAGAAAAGTCAACACATATGGTATTTTAGAAAGATACTATGTGCGTTATTTTAATAACATAAATGACTAATTTGCCATTTTTCTAATTAATAATTTAACTAATTGAAGATTAATTAGCTCTTAACCAAGTTAGGTGGTGTTTGTTTTTTTCAAAAAGGTCTGCGTGACCTCTTATGCCTGCGTCGCACAGACCACGCGCAGACATAAAGCTCTACAGTGCGTTTGTTTCGAAGACGTTTCGTTAAAAAAACGTCTGTGCGAGGTATTCTTGGTGCATACATGGTCTTCTCACTTCTATAATCTTCTAACCTCTTCTACCATCGTCCTTCCCCCTCACCATATTCCAGCAGCCACCGCCGGCCACCATCCCAGCCTCCCGACACAGCCCCCCCCCCCCCCCCCCGTCGCAGCCCCCCGTCACAGCCCTCTCGTCGCCCCCGTAGCCCCCGTCGGCCACCGTCACACAAAACCCACCAATTTCTTTCCTTTTTACATAATTTTATGTGTTATCGTCGATGATGGTGGCAACGGTTTCTGAAACAACCACCAGAAACCATACAATTCGACATACGTATTTGCCGGAGGATGACGTCATCGCCTCTAAAAGTTCAATAAGAGCCAAAGGAAGACAAGTTTCTTAAAGATACCTTTCTCCTTCGCCTCTAAAAGCCGATACTGTTCAGTCAAAAACTTTGGGTTTAGGTTGTGAGGTTGAGAAGAACAAGATAGATTGTTCATATGCTGTTCGGGATTTGGACAGCAGAAGGGCTTCATTTGGTGGTTGTAAATCAAGTCTTGATTTGGGTAATACTTCGAGGATTCAAGATAATGGGTCGACCCGTTTACGTGTCGGGCCTAATGGGATTATTGTGTCTCCAAAATTTTGGCAATAGTAGAATGAGGAGGCTGCAAGATCCAAGAAATTAGGTTTATTTTTGCAGTCTGTAGATGTTAAAAAACAAACAGTTTCCTTCTTGCAGACTGCAGACGTTTGGTCCACCTCTTCTTCTGCAGATGTCTGTAAATGTGGCTCGCAGACTGCAGACATTTTGTTGCAAAAAAAACAAACCATATCTGTTCTCACAGTTTTTAGATACATATTAAGTTTGTACTGTAACCATCCTCTCTCTCTCTCTCTCTCTCTCTCTCTCTCTCTATATATATATATATATATATATATATATATATATATATATATATATATATAGAGAGAGAGAGAGAGAGAGAGAGATATAGGATGGTTCCGGTACAAACCTTATGTTATCTAAAAATCTGAAAACAAATCTAGTGCGTTGATTAAATAAATTAATGGCTAAAATTCATGATAAGTAATCAATCTTTAAATAGTTTAATAGGTAATGAGTGAAAGGGTAAATTAGTAATTTATACTATTAAAAAGAAAAAAATAACATTCAAATATAACTATTTCAATTAGTTTAAATGTTGACTTTTCTTTAGAAATAACTACTTTCATCAATTTTTTTAAACAAAAATAACTTTTATATACTTTATTATTTTTTTAAAAAAATTATACCATAAAATTAAGTATTTTTCCTCTTTAATATGTGTATGATATTGCTATATTTTTTTAAAAAATAATAACATGTTAAAAGTTCAAAAGTAGCACAAAATAAATATAAATGATGTTATTTCTGTAAAAGTAACACTTAATGAAAATAGCAGTTCATAGTTATAATGAAAAATGGAAACTGATGATATGATGTTAGCGTTTTTTGTATGATAATAATACTGATCCTACGAAAATAGCACTAATACTATGATATTAGCATATACATTATAAGAATAGAACTGATACTATGATGTTAACATTTTTAGTTTAATAATAAGATTAATACTACGAAAATAATATTGATACTATGAAAATAACACTGGTACTCTGAAAATAGCACTAATACTATGATGGTAGTAGGTTCATTATTTTCACAAGGTTTAAATGATAGAGTAAGACTCAAATGAAATTGTGAATTTTGAACTAGTAACCATCGTTAATTTTTTATGTTGATTATTGTTAGAGATAGATTAGGAAAATGCTTAAATCAAGGGTTGATAAAAACAAACTTTTATGCAACTCCTAATGTACCCTTTATTCCCATATGGCACAAATGTATTGATTCTAATGGTTTTTACAAAAAAAAATGTTTGTATTAGATCCTACTTATATATATGTACATATATGTATATATAGGAAGGTTCAAATGAAAAGGATCATCTTATAAAAAAACCAAGAAACCAAGTTCCACCAATCATGAAAATTTAAAATTATTATATTTTTATTTATTTAAAAGGTTAATTAAGTAATTTTCAACACTCTTTAATTTTGATAGTTATCTATTTTTTCAAGATCCCTTAAATCTCTTTATCATTTGATTATGTTTTTCTCATTCTCTCTTTAAATCAATCGAATCTAATGTTGATAAGGAAAATTTCTTTCATGTTTTACTTTAAACTAGAATGTTTGCCCGCACGATGCCGCAGGATGTTGAACGTGTACGTTTATAATCTAACTTTATACCGGCTAAGTTCAGTTTGACTAATTACAAATCAAAACAAACTGTTGCATCTCCAATGTTATTTTATGAAAATGTATACAGCCAAGTAAATACAATGTTGTACAATTTGACCTGTTACAAATCAAAATTCATGACTTTTGTGGTACAACTTGATTGGTTAACAGAAAGATTTAAACAAAACCTGCAACACCTAGTACAAAATGCAGATGTAATCAACCCAATACTAAGAAAATAGTTACAAATTTTTGATAACACATACTAACGAAAATGTAACCTGCAATTTGGGCTAACCTGGCCACAATTTGACCCATATGCATACACCATAAGGCTCACCATAAAACCCAATAAAATTCATAAAGATTCATCAAATTCGGAAACCCAAAATAAAATATAAACACTACTTTGGTTCGATTCCAGTTCTGAGAAACCAAAACATATTCGAAAGACATGAAAACTGCAAGTCATGAGACTAATGAAACCGAAACGCACCTTGATGATGAAAACTGCAAGTCATGAGACACCATTCTGCCCTAAACATAGTAGTGATTTTAGACAACCATTCTCAACTTCGGTTGTCGTTTTTAACCCCATCGAACCACCCGAAACTTCTACCGTGTTTGAATGCCAAGACGAAGAGGGTCGCCCATGGCAACATAGCAGCGGAAGGAGTAGGTGCGGGTGGCCGGCTGACGGCAGGGAAAGAAAACAGGAGGTAGAGCGGTGAAATTCTCGCTAGGGTTTTGAAGGCCATGCAGATGGATCGTGGATATTTGCAAATACTAAAACTTTAGTGGTAGAAGTATAAAAACCTAAAACCATACTGTAGTTGCCGACCACTTTGTTTAATATATATTATAATATAATATAATTTGCCACATGAGTTTAATCACCTCCCAAATGTGATCTTTATGGAGCAACCAATTCTAATGTAGTACACTTGACCATAAGAAATTAAAATTAGTCGATTACACAAATCATTTCACAAAAGTATCAATGGGGTTAATATCGTTTAAATAGTCCTTTACATAAAAAATCACCACCATATATGCAATTTCATCACATATTTTGATTTAAACCAAATCTAATGGTGACCACAATTACTCCTATCAGTTAGTGATCGTAAAAATAGATTTCTTATTAAGATTTCTTATCAGTTAGTCAAAATTGATTAAAGAGTAAATTATTATTTTTATTCTTGATATTTGTCCATTTTAACCACTTGCATTCTTGTAATTTTAAAATTATCATCCGCCCCCTGACGTTTCATTTTTATTTTCATTTGAGTCCAACACACTAACGTCGTTAGATTTTTCAGTTAATTTTTATAAAATAACAAAAATACCCTTATTAATTAAATAAAATACTCTCGTCCCACCCCACCCTTTCTATCTTCTCTCTATCTCCTCTCCCTTCTCCCTTTAAATCACAAGATCCCCGTCTCTCTTCTTCCATCATCTCCACCACCATCTCCGTTATCCTCACCGTCGCCGCCGTCGACCCACCGCTCCGCCGGCTTACACTTCATCTTATGCCTGAGCTTCCAATCAAGCGCCTGACAAGCCCTCGAGTAGTAGTTAACAGCCCCACAAACGGAGCACCGCCGGAACTCATGGATCCTCGTCTCCGGCCGCCCACAACCGCCTTGAGAGCACAGCCGGAGGCCGGAATCCAAAACTTTTCCGGCGAACCAATCGGAGAGAAAACAGTTCGCCGGGTGAGGCTCCGGCGGAGGCACGTTACATCCAAAATCACTCAACAACGGACACCCCGTTTCCGACGCTACCATTACGTAAGTGGGGCAACGGGTTCCAGCTCAGCCATTTGCCGGGGATTAACGTCGTCGGAGACGATGACACCACGATGGCGAGTTCACGCGCGTTTGCTTGAACCAAAAACCTCCGGCCTTTGGAGATGTTTTGACGGACGCCGTAGCCGTCTTGGAGACAGTGTCCGAGCTCCCGTAAGGCGTCGATGTGGCCGAGAAAAGCCGCACGGGTGCACAGTGCGACGTCGGCGTGTAGTTTTTTGTCGGTCTTTGAACCACCGTTACCGCCGAACTGGATTACTGCTGGGAGAGGCTGGTGAGGTGGTGTGGTGAGGCGATGGGTGGGAGCTGAGGAGGCATCGGAGAAGAAGGTTCGGTAGGCGGAGGAGAAGGCGGAGATGGCGGTGGTGGTGGTTAGTGGGTCGGCGGTTAAGGGGTAGGTGGTGGTGCAGATGGTTGACTAGAGGCCTGATCGGAGCAGGGGTTTGTAGATGGGTTGAAAATGGATGGAATTATGAAAAAAAAAATATGATTAAAAGAAAATGATAAAAATATCATTACGAAAAACAAATAATGTGGGGTCTGTTAACAGACTTGACTAACACTGTTAGTCATTTTAATTCAAATGGTTACATAATAAAAACAATAGTGATGCAAATAGTTAAAACTATAAACGTCAGGTATGCAAATCGAGGTTTTGAAACTATAAAAATGCAAACGGTTAAAATGAATAAACGTTAAGGATTCAAACAGTAATTTACTCTTGATTAAATCTCACCAAGAACTTATATCATTAATTTGATCACATACTTGAATTTAATGCCTTCTAACAAGTTCAAAATGACCCTAAGGATTATTAGATATTATAATATAGCTTTCAATTTATATATTTTATTTTTTTAAAAAAATAAAATACATCCTTATCATCTTTTCCTGAAAACCGCTAGCTCCGACTACACAACTTCATTTTCAACTTCACAAATCACAATTTTAGTTCAATTTCTCACCTCTTCAGTAACCTAAGCCATTTAACTGACAGATATTCGTTCGTCTTCATGCTCCATATGTCAATTTTAATTTAAATAATAAATGTTAAAAGCCGGTTTATTCTATATGGCCGATGTTAAATATCAAACCATAAACCGAACCGTAAACTTTCAAACCTTTAAAAACGAACTCACCGAACCGTGTATAATTCGAACCGTAAATCTTTGACTAGTTAATAGCAGCGTAGGTAATGGGTTGGAGGTGTTTTCGACTATTCGTGACTTTTTGGTTGACTTGGGATGGTTACGAATGTTCCAATTTCATTTGCGCGTATATGCCTGGTATAAATATTCCAGAAGATTCCTTAGAATTTATTATGAATATTTTATTGATTTTTCTCGATTGGTTTATTTTTCTTCTTTAGTTCCTTTCAACTTTCAAGTGACTTGTTAAGATGGAAAGTAAATACGTTGGAAAAAGAAGCTTGTATTTCTTTTCACATTATAAAAATATATATTAATATAGTCTTGGGGGCCGGTTACTATACAAAGTGTAATTTTCGTGCGAAGTATACGAAGTCATTAGGGCGTGACACGTGTTTTTTGACGTAAGGGTAGTTTCGTCCGCTCTATAATTACGCCTAAAATGTATATAAATTACGTAAGTTATATTCATAATTACGTAAGTTATATTTATTATTACGCAAAGTAAAATTACTCACGTTATAAAAAATAATTACGCAAGTTATATTTATAATTACGCAAGTTATATGATAATTGCGTAAGTTATGTTCATAATTACGTATTTAATAATCATGCAAGTTATACGCATAACACATAAACGTTTTAAAAAAAGTGTTGATTTTTTTTAAAAAATATAACAATACTATACTCAAATTAAAGATAATAAAATGCTCGATTTTATGGTGTAATATTTTTTAAAAAAATAACGTCGTATAAAAAAGTTATATACGTTTAAAAAAACTGGGGGAATTTAAAAAAAGTTAATAATTGTAAGCTATTTCCGAATTTACCCTTGCAGCCATCATTCCATGCGTGATTATTTCTCCTTTAATCTGAACCGTCCATCTCCTAAATCAATGGCTAGAATTACTTCGTACGCTTCACACAATTTTTTGATTTTGTATAGTGAACTTTCTCTATAGTTTTGTAATATTCATAAATATAACTTTTCTTTTTCTATCAATAAAATTTGAATCAAAGTTTATAAATTTATCATGACGTGTTCTGCTAATAGATTTCATTCAAATTTATTTTTACTTTTGCTGCAAGAAAAATAAAACTTGTAATCTTAGAATTAACTAATTCCATGCTACATTTTAACGTTGTTTTTTTTTATTACAAACAACAAAAACTAACTTTTCTTACAAAAATACGTGACCAATAGAAGTTAATAACTTATACAAGATTCAAATATAACACAATGACATGCTGTTCTAAGTCCATAATTAATCAATAAGACGATAACTAGATGTTAAATTTTGGATATCTAGTTATGGGTTGATGATATATTTCTCTTCGGGTAAAGCTCATTTCTAGCTATCTCAAACTTATGCCAGACTGTGACATATAAAGAAGCTTGTTCGAAATTAATCCGAGGTTGGAGCTCAGAAAGAACATTCATTTATGATCACACGTTTTTGTAGAAAATAAGGTTCTATTTTCATAAAATACTCTATATTTGAGAAAAATTATTATGATGAAGAATGACAAATTCTTTGAATCTGTCAAACAAACCGAATAGGTCGAAAATCATGCACCAGCTCGAAGGTCCCAACTTGCTAATTTTCAATCTTTCCTACCTAAGTCAACGCACAAAAAGTCGTCGTTGACAAGTCAATAACAAGAATCTATAAGAAAAAACCAATTTCACCCTTTTTTTTCAATCATTAATCTATTTCAATTTTCAAACGTCATGGAGTTTTTCAACCAAGCCAAAGTTGTTAGGCTCCGAAGCCACCTTAACAAGTTCTTGGTAGCGGACGAGGACGAACACACCGTCCGCCAGAGCAGAAACGGTTTATCCGTCAGAGCCCGGTGGATGGTGGAGTTCGTGGAAGGGAAGAGCCACGTCATTCGCTTGAAAAGTTGTTCTTCAAGAAAATATCTCACACCGTCCACCGAGCCATTTCTGACTGGGTTAACCGGTAAAAAAGTGGTGCAAGACATTCAAGCGAACAATAGGGATACGTCAGTCGAATGGGAGCCGATAAAGGAAGGCGAGTGGGTGAAGTTGAGGGCGAAAGGTGGGAAGTTCTTGCGGGGGAATGGCGGTACGCCCCCGTGGCGGAACTCGGTCACCCATGATGTCCCTCAACGGACCGCGACTCAGGATTGGGTGTTGTGGAGTGTGGAGGTGGTTGATATTGTTGTCTTGGAGTCGCAAGAGTCGTCGGTGAGTGCTTTGTCACCAATGTCGAGCTTTGCGTCGATGCCGGACATTGATCGGGTTAAGGCGGATAGCTATGGGATTGGGAGTCCAGTTTCTTACCGTGGTTCACCACGTGGAAGTGGAAGACAGGTAAATCATATGTTACATGTGTGGAATTGCGTTGTGTGGTAACTTATAACACGACATAAACCTGTCAAACCGTTTTGTTAATTGTGTCGTGTTTGTGTCATTCCAGAGGTTTCATAGGTTAGACTCATTTAACTCGTTTATTTTATTATTTTATTTTGTTTGTATATGTTTGATGTTATAAATTAAATTTGTTGGGTTTTTTATGCCATAGTTTGGATCAAAAGAGAAATTGACATAAGGTGCTTTAGTTAAAATGTAGTCGTTCTATACACTTTTATGTTTCTTTTTTATATTTTGTAAATTGTAATTTTAAAATATTAACATAAGAAAAATAAAACATAAAAAATGTAGCCTAAACAGTTGTGTACATCTCAACCCGTACAACCTATGTATACTTATAATGTCGTGTTCAACTACATATGTCTGACGTGATTTTCAGATTTATGTTGTTTTAACCCGTTAAACCATGTCTCTTTTAAACACCTTAGAATTAGGGTACACCTATCTATAGCATCATAATTTATAATCGTTGGTTTTTTGTATTTAAAAGATAGAGTTTTTTATAAAGAAAAATTTAACTTTGATCCTTTTATTCGAAGTCCACCTTGTAAGAAATAATAATTTCCACTTTTATTTTCGATTAAACCTACCATAATATGTTGTTGTAGGGTGGTATGGACTTCTTCATTAGAGCCAAGCAGTTAGACTCCAAAGTTACCACAACAAGTACCTAGTAGCCGATGAAGACCAACAAACGGTTCGACAAAGCCGCAACGGTTCATCACCAAAGGCCCGATGGACCGTCGAGTTCGTAGACGAAAATCCAAACGCGATCAGGCTAAAGAGTTGTCACGGACTCTATCTCACCGCGACCCGCAAGCCATTCCTTTTAGGCATGACAGGCAAAAAGGTCCAACAATATCCACCTCATACCATACCAGACCATACCACACTATGGGAGCCCATAAAGGAGAATGCGTTTCACGTGAAACTTCTAACCATTGATGGCAAATTCTTACGGGCCAATGGCAGTACACCGCCGTGGAGGAACTCGATTACTCATGATGTGCCGCATCGAACCGCAACGCAAGATTGGGTGTTGTGGGGAGTTGATGTGGTGGATATATTGGTGTTTGATGATACGGAGTCTGTGATGAGTTCGTTATCTAGCTTTTCAACGGCGGTGGATGGTTTCTCCGGCTCGCCGGAGAGGGTAGAATCTCCGATGATGAGGTCATTATCTCCTCCGCTCACGGGATCTCCGGCAACAGCGTTTGAAGATAGGGAGACAAAATTGGTAAATAAAACTATATTTTTATTAAATTTTTATTAACATAAAACTACATTTTTATTAGTTTTACGGCAACGGTTTTATCGGCGGGAAAACCACTGAATTTGACTATTTGAGTGACCAAAAAGGTAAAAACAAACATTTTACTTTTGGTATTATATTATTTATTTCTAACCAGAGTGTCAAATACTTTGGTTAAGTCTCTTAATTTCTACCGATCCGATTATTGTTTGGGACTCACCTGAAAAAGAATAAGAAGCTTACATGTGTCAGGACTACACCAAAGCTGTCTTGTAGGCCTCTCGGTTAGCTTACGTTAGACTTAACTTGGTTATAAGGTAGCTGGCCAATTAAATGGAATCATAGGGGTATGACAAGTCATTTGCACCTGCCTAGGCTACAATCGTGTAGGGTGTTGTCAAATCTCGACTACTATATAGCCAAGTTAGGCCGACGAAGTCATTAGTGAGGCTTACAAGCCGACTCTTGTATAACCGAGTGCACATGTTAGTTCCCCGTTCAACCTCATATGAATACAAGAGAATGATTGAGCCAACTAAAAAGCAACCGGCTTAAGCGGAAGGGTTACTTGATACTCTTTATTTTTTTTACCTTATGTAAATTGGATTTTAATAAGTGGATGTTTGGGATTGTTTTTTTTTATAACCTACTTTTGACATATTTACTTATGGGAAATTAATAAGTTAAAAAAAAATATTTGCAAACAAAAATACTTTTCAAATTGGTTTTTCATATAGGATAAAAATAAAGTTTTGAAAAGTAAGAAGAATGTTACTTATTAGATTATGTATAGTGATTTATTTAGTTAAAATGTCACATAAACATATATGAATTTATTAAAATATTTTAAATCAAGTGTAGTGTGTTTAAAACTATTTTTAGTTAATAATGAGAAAAAAATAAATCATTTATCTCTTTTAACGTACATTAATAGTTTGGCTAAAAAAAGTTTGAAGTCCTCTTTAACTAAGACATAATGGTTTTAACGTCCCAATGGTGTCCACATCAACAACTTTGAAGCCTCGGGGGGGCACTGCTACGTCTAATCTTAACTTTTGGAAACTTCTTTTAGTTCAGTTTTTTATTATACTCTTTTGTTATCACCTATTAACTCTCTCATTTTTTAAAGTATGTCATTTTTTAATCATTTTTTAACTTCTTTTAATATATAAACTAATTCAACCATATTTTTAAAAACTTATGTTAAAAATTATAAGTTAGTAATTACTTTTTATCAAAAATCTTTAAATCAAAATGTAATGAATCCCAAACATGGTCTAACTTACTAATAACTGTTTCAGAGTAGTGGAATGGAGTTATTCCAGCATGCAAAGTCCATTCGCCTGAAAAGCCACCACAACAAGTATCTATTAGCCGACGACGACGGCGAAAACGTGCTACAAGATCACAACGGAACAACTGAACAAGCCAATTGGGTGGTCGAATTCGTTCACGGGTTCAACAACATCGTTCGATTGAAGTCGATTCACGGGAAGTACCTCACCGCTTCAGAAGATCAGACCACAATGGGTGTCACCGGCCGGAAAGTGGTTCAGAGTTTACCCCGGAAGCTCAACTCCTCCGTCGATTGGGAACCCATACGAGATGGGTTTCAAATCCGACTGAAAACCCGTTACGGCAATTATCTACGTGCAAACGGTGGATTACCTCCATGGGGGAACTCGATTACTCATGGTATTCCTTCACGACATCACGATTGGATATTGTGGGATGTTGAAACTGTTGAAGGTAGAACAGAGGAACCACCGTCGCCACCGTCGTCGCCGCCGCCACCACCATCGCCGCCGCCGGAAAAGATAGACCCAGATCTCAGTTCTTCTTCATTTTGTCTTAGGAGTCCTGAATCGGACCTAACAGAGGTTCGTTCAGATTATTATTATTATTGCATTATGACATTGTGTAAATTTGTTACGTTTGTTGTAATGCACACCAGGTGTTTGTGAAAATGCAGGTGGGTGATATGTTGGAGCGTGCGACTCTAAAGCATGAAGGGAGGATGGTCTACTACAAAGTGGCTGATGATGATGGTGATGCGGATGAAGAAAACTCATTTGTGTTCAAGGGGCATGAGTTGGAGGATTTGACTCGTGATCTTGAAGATCAAACGGGGCTAGATGATATTATTGTTTGCTCGAGGCACCCGCTGAATGGGAAGCTGTCCCCCCTGCGATTAGCGTTGCCGCCAAACCATACAGTTATACGCGTCGTTGTAGTTCCTTCGACGTCGGAAGGTTAGAACTTTCTGGATCTTTCTTGGTTTAATCTTGGTGGTTAGTGTTAGTTTTGTGGGGATTGATAACATTCTTACACATAAAGTGCATTTACAAGATTATGGATCATGTTATTTTTGAGGTTGATAAAGAACATGGTTGTCATTGCAAGTCAAATGTGGGTCTTTTGGGAGCTTGTTTAGGTACAATGGTATAGTGTTAGTTGTGGTATTGCAAGATAAGGTGGTAAAAGAGACGGGTTGGGTAACATATCACAAGAGTTGTGGTTCTAAAGGGTGGTTTCCTTTATTGGGTTTGTGTTTTTACTTCATAAGTTGGCTAAAATACATTTGTTTTTTGTGTGCTGATTAGTTGCAAGAGGATTTTAGGCGGTTTCAACACAAAAAGACTAGATGTTACACGTTGCAGTTAATGTTTCATTTAAGTGGACACATCCATGGAAGCACGGTTCACAAAGATTTTTATTTGGTGATCTTCAAGATCAGATTCCATAATCGACTACTATGCGACGATATTTAAGCCGTCGTGTAAGCTAATGACTCTCTTTGTGTCTTTTGTCATGTATCTTGTATTGGGTATATAAAATGAGGACATATGATTTTTTGATTTTGTTTTTGTTTCAAGTGTATGTAAAACTATTTGCATGTTGTCACATTATTCATGTAATATATATATATTTTTTGATTCATGGAGTTGTTGTCATTCAAATGCTTATAGTTATAAATGAAATGAAGTAATAAATTTTTTATTTTTTGTTTTGCTTAGTGATGATTAATAATTGTTTTGGTTACTTAGTTATGAAGTATCGCTGATTATTGTAGCATTAAGGTTTTATCTCTATTAACTTATGAAATTAAGGTCAATTAGAAAAATGTGAAGTTGAGAACACGCAAATATGCCCATTTAAAAATACACCGATCGTTCATGTTAGATTAAACTTACAATCTAACTTTCAAGATAAAACTTAAAAGTGTCATCGGTTGAATCGTAAGTTTTTCAAAAGATTTTAATAAATTTTCTATATTGGTGTTATTTGCTTTCATGACTCATGTTACTTTCATTAGTAATTAAGTAGCTTGTTATCTTATGAACTAAATTCACTTAACCTCACAAAATTTTAAACGCTTGAATAGTAGACAACCCGAAACTAGGTGTATTCATCGAAAACCCTCAAATATCTAAAACTTAATCATATCCATAACCATAACAGAAAAAACAAAACCAAGTTGTGAATTTTTCTCTGGTTTGATTTCTAACTATATTTGTAAATTCGGTTTTTGGTTCGATTAATGGTTACATAAAATTTTGCTTCTTCAATCTAGTTATCTAAATAAACAGAATAATAACAGGTTTAATCGGATAAACAAACCGACTAAACCGGTCTAATCATGTAGAATAAACCGTTAACCGAGACACCTCTATCGTGACAACCAAATTTGCTGATATCATATAGTTCAAGGGGTCATTAGTACTTCTCAATTCTCATGGTGAACAACTGAACATACGATAAACCGTCGGTATTTGGGGGAACGACGGCCGCCGGTGAACTTCACGGCCAAAACACTCGATTCCCATGAGTTTATCCTACACACACTCGACAACTTCATCTTAATCACAAGCAGAAATCACCATGAACAACTCAATCTCTCGCTTCATTATCCACAATCTTCTACCTCCAAATGCTCAGAGCTTCACTAAGATTCACGTCCACTTCGCATCATCCACACGTCGCCGGAGATTTCAAACCCTCGCCTTCTCTGAATCCCCAAATGTAAGTTCAAAATTCAACTGCTTTTGATCAAGATTTCATACCAAAAGTTTTGTGCAAGTTCAAATTCGCTCAATTCGTGTCGTTTTGAACCAAATATCTGTGTAATTCGCTCAATGTCACAATTCTTATCGTTTTGAACAAAATATCTGCGTTTTTACTGTGTTTAATTTGATGAAATAGGTTACCGACGAGAAGATGGTGGTGGTTGGTGGTGGTGCCGCCGGAATATACGGTGCAATTAGGGCTAAAACGTTGGCCCCCAATCTTAACGTTGTTGTTATAGAAAAGGGGAAGCCACTGGCAAAGGTTTGTGCAGTTTTTTTCGTTTCAGTTGATTTCGTCTTTATTATAGTTTTAGCATTTTAGTTATATAAATTTGCTTTCTTGTAAGGTTAAAATATCGGGAGGTGGCCGCTGTAATGTCACAAATGGGCATTGTGCAGACAATTTGGTGAGTTTCATGAGCAAATTTGATGACACAGTTGCTAGTGCTTAATGTGTGTTCATCCTTTATGCATCATATTCATGGTTGAATTGTAAGAATGTTGTAGATATTAGCAGAACAATACCCTAGAGGCAGTAAAGAATTCAGAGGCTCGTTTTTTAATGTTCACGGCCCGAGTGATACCATGTCATGGTTTTCCGATCACGGGGTTGAATTGAAGGTAGTATTGAGCCCGGTTCAAATCTTAACTTGAGTTCAAACATTTTTTTAGACTATTGTATGATATTGAGTTATTAAGTTTTTGAATCGTTGTTTTTCCTTTTTTTTGCAATTAGATTGAAGAAGATGGAAGGGTTTTCCCGGTGAGTGATAATTCATCTTCAATAGTCGATTGCCTGTTGAATGAAGCGAGGCGGAGGGGAGGTATCCTTTGGTACTAGTACATACATTTGATCTATAATTTAAGTTTATTATATAATCTTTATGGTTTATCTTCCTTAATGATGTCTGATCCTGTGTCCTTTATATCAGTTGTATTGCAGACAGGAAAGTCTGTAACAACAGCTTCGACTTCTGCTGGTGGCAAATTTATGCTCAAGATCGAGAAGCGAACTATTGATTATGTGGAGTTTGTTGAAGCTGATTATCTATTAATTGCTAGTGGCAGCAGTCAGCAGGTTTCGTTGTTAATCTTGTCAACATATCTATTATATATATATTAACTGTGTTTGTGTTTTGAAGACACAATGCTGCTGTTTCAGGGTTATAGTCTTGCCAATCAACTTGGCCATTCTATAATTAAACCGGTACCAAGCTTATTTACATTCAAGATTGATGATAAACCGTTGACAGAGTTATCTGGGGTATTTTTTTTTAATCTATATTGAAAATAGTTTGCATTATTTCTCTAAGAGATGGTTAAAGTTTGATAATTTTTCAGATTACATTCCCAAAAGTCAAAGCAAGTTTAAAGCTTGAATCTTTGCAGAAGAACATTCCAGAACTTACCCAGGCATGTTTTTCTCGCAACCTTGTATGAAATGCTAAATACATTGTTTCTGACTCGACTTGGTTGTTAGGTTGGGCCGATGTTGGTCACACATTGGGGACTTAGTGGGCCAGTCGTTCTTCGGTTATCTGCTTGGGGTGCTCGTGATCTTTTTAGTTCAGACTACAAAGGCAAGGAATTATTTCGTTTGTTCAAGGAACCTTTTAACTCCTAGTCATGTGACTTTGGGTGCATATTGATTCAGGAACACTTCTTGTGGATTTTTGTCCTGATGTTCATAGTGAAGATTTGAAGTCTTTGTTATCTCAACACAAAAAGAAGTTTCCGGTAATTTGGATTTACTAATTGTGAAGTACTTGTTATAGTTTGCTTAATATTTTTGTTTTTCGCTTTCTGTTTTTGAATTAAATTATAGGTGAAAAATAGGCAGGTTGGACGGGTTGGATAATTGGTCTGGTAGACCAACCAACACCGATTGTCTATTTTCTAAATTTAACAAATAATGTACCTAGTAAGTTAACTTATACAGATTTATTATTAAAGTAATGATCCAATCATTTTAATTAAAACTATGCTGCATGCAAGAGGTTGTAAACACTTGAGGATATTTTGTGCAACTTTTAAACAGTTTAAATCATTACCTTTTTAGCTAATTTTTAATAATACATGTTTAACCTTTTTAAAAGAAGATCCTTAATTAACCAATTTCCATGCCAATATTTTAAAGTACCCTCCTGGATTTAACGTATATTCTTACCAGAATGAGGTTAAACATCTTCTCCCGATATTTGCTTTAGTAGAAAACAGTCATTCTGTTGACTTGTATTTGTTTCATTACATTCCACAGAAGCAAAAAGTAGTCGGTTCATACCCTCCAGAACTTGGGATTGTGAGGAGATTTTGGAAATATTTGTTAAACCGTGAGGTTGTAAGATCACTTTAGTTTGAAAAGTTCTGGTTTATATCGGGATTCATTCTTTACTAATAGATGTTCATGTGTAGGTCATAGATGAAGATATCTTGTGGGCTTCCATTTCAAATAACTCTTTGATGTCTATTGCTGCTTTATTAAAACAGTGTTCATTTATAGTGAAAGGAAAGGTACCATTCTACTCTTCTGTCTTCACATCGTTGCAACTTAAATCCATATGTAAAATTGGTTAAACTGTCGTACAATTTGTTGTTAACGGGTTCAAAGGGTAAGTCTAGTTTATAGCTGAAAATGAGTCAGGTCTAACAGTTTAAAAGGTGCCTAAAGTATATTTGGTGTTTATAACCTTCTAATTTGCTTTACTAATATATTAAGTAGTTATAATGATCTGGACAAACAACGATGGCAGTTAACCAACCCGACCTAACTGGTTTCAACTTGTGCTATTTGTTTATTGGTTTGACATGTTATCCAATCTCTGATATATTTAAGTACCTGCGATGATTTAGGGCCAATTTAAGGATGAATTTGTCACAGCTGGTGGGGTCCCATTATCTGAGGTGCGATCTATCTTTTACACACACAAGCGCGTTTTTGTATTTTACTGAAAATCGTAACTCAGATTTGTGATTTTCATGAAGATCTCACTGAAAACTATGGAGAGCAGGTTTAAATCCCGTCTGTTCTTTGCCGGCGAGGTATTCTTACTTCATGTAGATTTTTGGATCATTTTACCTTTATGTCACCATTACCAAGTGGTCCAGTTCAATTAAATTCTCGATTTCTATGATTTATACTTGATGGAGCCAAGAAGGAAGTTAAACAAACGAACGAATCATAGCTTTAGAAAAATTCTCATATATTTACAGATTCAAAAGGCTGTGTTCATGTATGATTAAGCAAAATCTGGGGCATTTTTGTCATCTGAAAATTGAAATCATGTGTAGGTTCTGAATGTTGATGGAGTTACAGGAGGTTTCAATTTCCAGGTAAAACCTACAATTAAAGAACGAGTTGGGCTGCTTGATAACGGGTCAGAACGAGTAATATTTGTGCAACTCGGTTCAAGTCATGCTAGGATCACCTGAAACACCTTTTGTCCAAAAGTTTTAATCTTCTTTTTTATGAACAGTCGTGTCAAATAGGATTGCATAAAAGTAATTTTTCGGTAATATTTTTTTTTCTTAATAAAATGATTTAGAAGGCTTTGTTCAATAAAAGTACTCTTTGGTCGCCTTTCGGCCCATTTGACAGGTTTCTTTTTTACTTATTTTTCAGTCTTACCCATTTGACCTGAGTTGATCTATTCATAAGTAAATTGTTCATAATTGCCAACTAGTCTCTACTCGTGACTTAGAAATCAAATGCCAACAACACGAACTCATAGCTTTCATTTGCTCTTAAAAAAACTCTTTCCTTACTTTTCGACTATTTTTTTTTTTGTTTTTTTACAGAATGCTTGGTCAGGTGGATTTATAGCAGGAACAAGTATAGGCAAGATGGCAGCCGCATCTTCACCCGCTTCTTTAAAAACACAGTCCATGTGACACCCAAATTGGTTTTCCTAAAAACCTCACAATTCGAAGGCTTTAAGCATCACACAATCTACAGTTTTGACCTGTAAGTTGTATCCATCTTACCTTATGTTCAATAAAAGTTGTGAAAATGAGAAGGTTTACATACCTTTGATGGATACGCCACGAAGCAACACACAACCATTAAGATGAAATCACACACGAATAGGAATATAAAAGAAGTCGTGTAGCAAAAAAATGGCACTTGCAGTCATGACAAATGTAGCATCCAGTGGCAAGTGTCATCTTTTTTGCGACACGATTTCCTTAATTCCAATCTTTCTTCTTTCTCTTCGGTTTCTCTGTATGGTCTACTGATTATGAGAGTAAAAACTAAAAAGCAGCACCCCTCGTTCTCTCTCTAGTCTCTATAATGGGACATGGTGTGTGTATATATATCGAGTTGTGTTGACCGTATTTGGTTGACTTTGATCCAGCCCCCTTTTTCATATTCTGTTGCATTCATTGAGCAATTTGTGATGGAAAGTGGAAACGTGAAGCCAAATGATTGCCTGCAACTTGTCCTCGTATTTTTGTTGTTTCTCAAGGGTTGTTTGGATGGTCATTTAAAATCGATTCAACACTTTTCTAAAAGTTCAAATTTTAGAAAATTGTATTTACTTCGTTTAAAAGACTAAAATTTTTATATTTATCTGTTTCATAGTAAATAAAATAAAACTAGGTATATATAACTAACTTCTTTAAGTAAATGAAGAAAAAACCTTTGTACCAGTTATGTTTTTTATTTGTATATTTAGTGAAACAAACTTTTTTAAATGTAATTGATTTTGTTTTACTACAAAATTTCAAACTCCCTTAAATTCTCTTTTGGATGTTCTCGGGTTCTTGAAATAGGATTAATATGCTAAAAATTAACATACTTTATCGTATAAAAAAAGTTTAACTATATTTTTGTATACTATGAACTTGTTTTATATACACATATTGTGGATGATATGAGACAGTTCTTCTATCGAGTCCTGTGTGTATGTTTGTCGTTCTAGAAAAAGAAGCCTTTGAATCATGTCCCACTTGCGAATAGACACATGGGTCCCAACCTTAAAACTTCAAGTGGCAGTGCTCATAAATAACTAAATAAACAATACTGTTTGGTGTCGTGTGATCATGTCCCCACCAAAACAATTAAACCCGTGTATGTCGGCAGTCCATTATTTTCACTTGTCATTGTGTAATTAACATGATGGATTATTATAAGAAAGATGAACCCTTGTAATAGCATAGATGATTATTCATTCTTAAACTCTATTTAACTAAACTAGAGGTGGTAAAATAGACGTATTGAACGGTTTTGATTAGTAGTAATGGACGTTTCAATGATTTTGTTTGTATCATCTCGTCCGTTAACACTTGTTTATACTTTTTTCTGAAAATTGGATCGTGAACCAAACCATGAAACTGCCTAGGCTGATATATCAGTGTATATAGGTCAAATAAGCAGCTAAATATTGGAAAAAAAAGTCACATAGTAAAAAATATTGGTAGCTGTTTAGTTAACCGGTTTTCAATGGGTTAAAAAACCGGTTAGAAATAGGTTGGAGATTTGATAACCTAAAAATGGTTTATAACAGTGGTTTGGATTGGTGAGTAACTAGTTACTCAATACCGGCTAATAATTGCTTATGGTTTGTATAGAAGTGAGTCGTTTCGGTTAATTGGTATTGTTTGGCGCCTCTACTTCTATCTATACATTTTGAATATTTGACTCATGGGAGTAGGGCTGTAAACGGACCGTACTGAACCGAACCGAACGAAGTTTTGTTTATGTTCGTTCATTAAGAATTGAAAGTCTTCACAAACGGTTCATGAACACTTCACGAACAAAAATTCTTGTTCGTGTTCGTTCATTAAGAAACTGAATTTGTTCACTAACAGTTCATGAACACATAGCCGAATGATTTACGAACACAAACTGAGCAATTCACCAACTCGAATGATTATATACTATTTAAAGTTAAGTGTTTGACATAAAAATCATATACATGAATATGAACAACAATATTACTGAACCCTCACAAATATAAATAATTATGAAGTATAGACGTTAGGCTAATCTAAAAAACAATAATTTGAAAATATATAAAATTAGGTAGATTAATTAAAAATAAAAGTTACAAATTATATTAATTCATTTATAATGAATGAACATGAAGAAATGTAAACGAACACCTTACCGAACCTTCAAGAACACAAATGAACGAACGCGACCTATGTTCATGTTCGTTCGTTTAGCCAATCGAACAAAATTTCTGGTTCATGTTTGTTAATTTATTAAACGAATAAACGTAAACGAACTTCCCGTTAAACGTTTTATGAATGGTTCGCGGAGTGTTAATTTCGGTTACAGCCCTACATGAGAGTGACCCATCGTCTATCCGAGAACAATTCTTTATTTTTAACATTCTATCGAAACAAAAAACACTTTAAGAGTATTCACTCATGCCCAATGATCCTTAGCCCAACTGGTTAAGGTGAGTTACCCTGACATGTAAATATTGGCGAGGGAAGGGGGGGGGGGTTATATGTTCAAGTCTCACTCTGAGCAAATTGCTTAGAGTTGAGCCATGTGGTTTTCTTAACAATGAGTTGGGAAACAAATATTTAGAAAACAAATATGTGGGCCCGATTAAGATAACATATATTCTCCGAAGCAGGATCGCATATTTCCGTAAAAAAAAACGGTTTTACAGCAGTGAACATGCGTGAGGGCAATATATTTTATCTTGTATATGTTGTAATTAATTCCATATATATCGATACATATATTAATCAAATTATATATAGGATTAAGTCATATAAAGAGTGATTTTTTCATGATAACTATACAAGAGATCTAGACTTTCTATTTATTTAATAATAATTAAATTAGTTATGGCCAACAGGGGTAGAAAAGGAATAACATTTTTATTTAATTTCATCATTTTTAAGAGCAAATAACTTATATTCTTTATTATTGCAAAAAAATATGATCAACGATTTTATTCTTTTATTCTAGTACATTATTGCTTTAAAAAAGTCGTTTTCTTAAATAGTTCATCATTTTTAAGAGCAAAGAACTTTTATTCTTTATTATTGCAAAAAAATATCACCAACGATCTTATTCTAGTATACTATTACTTTAAAAAAAGTTGTTTTCTGGAATAATATGCATATATATATATATATATATATATATATATATATATATATATATATATATATGTATTTGATGTGTATTTATAAACAAATTCGTTTTGATGCTTAGTATAGTTTGACTTGCCCACTTTCAGTTTTCATTAAACTTTTGTCCCTAAATAAAGAGAGATTATACTTTAGAAAAGCTCCTCATTTTAATCAAAAGTACCAATATTATCAAGTAAAGTTTTCTAACAAATATTGATCTCTATGAATATATTTCCCTTTAGTTAACTTTGTATACTTTTCATACATAGATCACTATTGTCCATAATATATCTCATGTCACCATTTAGTGATTTTGGATATATATTCATATGATACTTCAAGATAGAAAACTAAAGTGAATAAACATTAATGATGAGTGTTGCCAAAACCTTTGGTTCTTAGTAGAGTTCACTCATCTAACTTGATATTTTTGTGTTGTAATTATGTATAATGAGTTTGACAAAAGTTATGCAAACGGGACGTGTACTAATTGTAAGACACTAGAAGAGAGAAGGGTGAATATGTCTTTTTTTATATATCTATCAGGTTTTTTATAATTTTCATTTAATCTTTGAAAATGATATATGCTTTTCAAGTATGCAAAATGATAAGGAAAGAGATATCACTGATCACAAGTGGTTTTAGTAGATGTTAACGAATCCATTGTGCGTCTCCTCTTTGATCTTTGAGATTGTCTTCACTATAAATCATGTATTAATTCCGGTAAAGATCATAGTTACACAAAACCACTAAGAAAGTACCGATGACCTCTTCTTGGGTCACTAACCAAGTAGTGATAATGTTTTAATAATCGGGTAACGATCACCATTTTTATGCCCTTATCGGGTAGTGATCACCTCTCTGTAATAGCCTTTCTTGTTAGATATTTTAGTGTAATTGGATTGACTAATGACCGATGTCTCATAATATCCATCAAACAAGTTAGGAAGTGTGGAGTGCACGCTTGTTTGAGTGTATTATGATCTTCGAAATTGAAAACCTTCTTAGGGGCGAAGCCCCTAAGCAATGGGGGTTCCAAGGGGGCAACGCCCCCTTGGCGGGGGTCCGGGGGCAGCGCCCCCGGGAGCGGGGTCCAAGGGGCGGCAACCCCTGGCGGGGTCCAAGGGGCAGAGTCCCTGGTTGGGGTCGAGCTGGAATTTTTTTTTTGATAAACATTGCTTTATCAAAAATGCATTAAAATTTGATTTTCCCGAAATTTCACATGTGAAATTAGAGGGTAAAAAGTGTAAAATTTTAATATGAAAACTGCCTCTGGCAGTTTCATCCCTTCCCTGCAAATGCGAATTTCGAATCAATTGATGGTCACTCTCGTTTTTATTAGTTCACGAATTTCTCACGCTTAGATCCATAATTGTTCTTCGAATTGAGTTTTATTCGATTGAAAATTTTGAAGTGAACCCAAATAGTTTCAATCTGATAGCGTTTCGCGACTCTCAATTTATCACGGTATTTATCAACATTTCTGATCTACATTGTGATCACCTCTTAGTTTTATCACTAGTTGGATAGTGATCATCTCTTATATATTCCACATGTGGAGTTTGTAATGGATGCATACAATGAAAGATCACACCAACTCATCTTATTAAATCTCTTGTTCTTGACTTTATCTTGATCTCGTGCTTTTTTCTTTACTCTAGTCGTGAGTCATTTGGTTCACTTGTTCACCAAGGAATAAACCTGTTGTAATAAGTCCAATATTGATGGTTTTTTACTTAACAATGACGAAATCAATTATAATTAAGTTGGTTTAATTTTCAAGAGAGAAGAGGGACGAAAGCTTATTTCACTAAACATTTATGTGTTAGAATTCAAACTTTAAAGAAGAACGATTGCACTGATTATTATTTCTGATATTTTCTCGAAATGAGAATACATCACATTATATACCCGGTTTCACAACTAACAACCGAAATTAACAACCATACAAAAAAAAAAAAAAAAAAAAAAACACAATTACACCAGAACTAATTGATATGGTCACAATTAGTCCATGAACTTGTAAACATAACCAAACTAAAGAAACCTTCGGAAGATATCAATGCTTCGGAAGATTTCTATGCTTCGGAAGAAAACTTGAATTTCTACTTCGGAAGCAAACTTGATTTGTCTTTTATATTTCACAATCTTCACCTTTAAATCAAATCAAGACTCTAACCAATACCCAAAGGATCCAATCAATAAGTATCATCAAGTTGAACCCCCAACTCAAGAACACCACCAAGGACCTCAAACACACATCTGATGATTGATCCACCTTTGTCTCGATTCTTAACAAAGTCAGAATACACAAATTCTTCAACTAGAACTGGATTGTCCATCACATGTTGTCCAAAAAGAATACCACTCTCTTCAGCACCATTCAAAGTCCTCAGAACACATTTTGCAGCATCCCGGTGAGCTTTACCTTGATCAACTCCACATCTACTGATCAAACTCACTGCATCTCCTAGACCAGATCTAGTACACACCATCACATACATCAAAGTATATGCTTTGAATGAGTAATCATGAACTCATCAAATCTTCGACACCACTGTCTGAGCAATAGCTTACCCATACAATGACTTCTTCAGGATACAAACCTTATCCTCCTGTCTTTTCACCACAAACCAGGCTTTATATCTAGGGCCTTCTCCCTCTAGGACACCCTCCTTGATCTTATACAGCCACTTACACAAGACTAGTTCCTGACCTTGAGACTTATCCACCAGCACCCAAGTCTTATTCTTAAGTAGAGAGTCTATCTCTGCTTCCAATGCTATGCTCTAGCTCTTTCTCTCAATTGAAGCAACTGCATCCTCACAAGACAATAGTTCATTTGTACTATCGGTCTCAGCACTAAAAAATGCATAACAGAGATATCAGCTCCCTCACTGCACCTCAAAGGAACCACAAAATGCCTTCTGGGCCTATCTCTAGCCACACCAGGACTAGGATCTGAACTATGAACCTTACTTTCTTCAAGTTCTACTTGATCATCATTAACCGACCCAGGCTGCTCCACTTCAACATGAACTCCACTTTGTTCAGACTCACTAATGGATGACTCATTACCACCACTACACAGAACATCCTTGTACATCAGATCTTCCTTGAACACTACACTTCTACTCACCAAAACCCGTGTGCTGCCACCTTCAATCTTCCATAACCAATACACCTTAACACCTTTAAAGTACCTAAGAAGAACACATTTCACAGCTCTAGGTTCTGATTTTCCTTGGTTCATATATACATATGCCACAGACCCAAACACCCTCAAGCCACTATAATCCTGTGTGACACTAGTCTAAACCTCCATAGGAGTCCTCATACTTAATGCTGATGATGGTGACCTGTTTTTCCAGATAAGCAGCAGTCACAGTAGCCTCCACCCAAACCCAAAACTAGAGAGCATACACCTCACCTTGTCAATCAAGGTTCTATTCATCCTCTCAACTAACCTATCCTGCTGAGGCATGCCTGGCACAGTTAACTGCCTAACTATACCAACTCTCTTACAAAACTGATTGAATTTTGTGTTGCAAAACTCCAACCCATTACCTGTCCTTAACCTCTTAACCTTCTTCTCAGTCTGAGCCTCCACCTACCTTCCACTCTTGAAATTTCCCAAAAGCTTCACTCGTGTGCTTTAACACATAGACCCATACTTTCTTTGAGAAATCATCTATGATGGACAAGAAGTACCTAGCACCACCCAAAGACCCAGTCCTGGCAGGACCCCAAAGATCTGAGTGTACATCATCCAAAATTCCTTTGGAAGAGTGCTTGCCACTACTAAACTTTACTTTCTTTGGCTTCCGCATCATACAGTCTTCACAGAGGTTAGTATCACACCAATTTAGTTTACCAAGAACCTGCTGTTTCTCTAACTCAATCAACCCCTGGCCACTTTTGTGCGCCAGCCTCTGATGCCATAGAGCTGCCTTACTACTTTCTTCAACTGAAACTCCAATGGTTTCATCTTTCTTTAAGGCTTCACCATCTAAAAGATAAATGTTGTTATCCATCCTTCTGACTGATAACACCACTAAAGAGCCCTTTATTACCTTGGCTTTACTATCTTTTAAACTAACATCATACCCTGATCTTTTAAATGTACCCAGAGACAACAAGCTTCTCTTTAAGCTAGGAATGTACCTCACTTCCTTAAGATCCACCTGCATCCCATTCTTCATCTTGAAACTTACTAAGCCAATGCCAACTATCTTGCATTGTCTTTCGTCCCCCAGCTTTGCAGTTCCTAGATCTTGGAATTTTAGTTCATTAAAGAACTCTTTACAAGTGACATGTGAAATGAACAACCAGAATCTAGCACCCAATCATCAGATCTACCTTCTGATAAAACAGCTAACACATCAGCACTACCATCGCTTTCAGATGAATCTTCTTGAGACAAATGACTTTGTGACTTGTCATTGCTAGACTTAGTAACTTTCTTCCTCTTCCACTCTGGGCACTCCTTCTTCATGTGTTTCTCTGATCCGCATACAAAACATTCCCTCTTGAATTTGAACTTGGATCTTGATACTCCCCTATGTCTTTGACTTCTCTGCTCAGCTGTTCCTCTTACTACCAGCCCCTGACCCTTTTCATTCTTAGGGTCAGTCCTCTTCTGGAGTTCTTTGGAATTTAGAGCAGCCAGAACATCTTCCATTGTCAATGTTTCTCTCCCATACATGTGAGTATCAACAAAATACTCATATGACTCAGGCAGAGAGGCCAAGAATATGATGGCTTGATCCTCTTCATCAAGTTCGATCTCAATGTTTTCAAGATCCAGGATCAACTTATTGAATTCATCTGTATGTTCTTCAATCGTTTTATCAGATCTCATCTGAAATGCGTACAACCATTTCTTCAAGTAAAGACGGTTTGCCAGAGATTTGGTCATGTAGAGCGTCTCTAATTTAGACCAAATTTCAGCCGCTGTCGTTTCCTTGGTTACCTCCCGCAGAACTCGATCCCCAAGACTCAAAACAATTTCGCTGTGAGCATTTTCCATGATTTCTTTCTTCTTTTCTGCAGACAAATGCGCAGGAAGATGATCTTCCCCTCTTAGTGCATCTAATACTCCGTCATGTACTAATACCACTCGCATCTTCACTCTCCACAGACCGAAATCATTCTTTCCCATCGAATTTCTCCAGTTCGAAATTCATGACGTCATTCTCTTGTCATTGAATTGCCCTTCAAACTACGATCTTGAACCAATCAGACGACCAGCACTCCACCCCGACGAGATCACACTTTCTCTCTGAATGACCTTCTTCCACCTTGGCTCTGATACCACTTGTTAGAATTCAAACTTCAGAGAAGAACGATTGCACCTGATTATTATTTCTGATACTTTCTCGAAATGAGAATACATCACACTATATTAACAACCATGCAAAAAAAAACATAGTTCCACTAGAACAATTAATTGGTCACAACTAGTCCCTGAACTTGTAAACCTTTCGGAAGCAAACTTGATGACTTTTATATTTCACACTAAGCTATAACATGAGATTTTAGCTTTCTCTATTTTCTATTCAGTTTTTATAACTCATTATTTGCATTTCAACATATGTAATTTGAAAAGGTTTTTTAAACGTATTTTGTTTCTTGTGAGTTCAGATTCTCAAAACTAGAGGTGCCCAACAGTTTATGAGCCAAACCGATTTCGGTGTCAGTCATTTTAGTCCAAACTACTTTTGTTAGAACTGGGTCGGGTTTGATTAATTACCTGAGAGGAAACTTATGTTTCAAAATCCCGGTTTTATCAGCTGAAGTTTTGGCTTGACTTATTTCAAATCGGTTTTCAACGCAAGACTTTATAAACTGAATTTAACTCTACTGCAGGATTCTATTCGATTCTTCTAACTACTTTTTTTTCATCTCTTTTCAAAACTAATTTTTACTATCGTATTTAGACACACAAGTACACAACACAACTTCTCGGCCCCAAGTATTTTTGAAATTTGATTCCCAAAAAACCCAAAGCATCGCGCTTAGCTTTAATATTGAAGCCCAAATTGTAAAGAAAAACAAATAAATGTTTTTGTTATGACTTTAAGGCTTTAAGCATATGGTATCAAATTGGCCTTGCCAAACTGGGCTTATACAGGCCCAATCCATTTAAATAAGTTGATCTAAAATTTGATTTTAACTTTTAAATATTGAGTATAATACAGGCAAATGTTTTGAGTACGAGTTGGGAGATAAAAAAGGAAAAACATTACATAGAAATATACATATATAAACACATAAGTAAAACAAGGGTTAACGTAATAGTGTTTTATCATCGTAAGAGTGAGAATTATGTTTATGTATAAAAATTTCTTAGCGAATCAAATTGATAAACTGTTTAATACATTTTTAAGCTTGTATTACTTTGCAAATGCAAAAGAATAAAATTATATATCATAAGGATAAAGATATTAGTTTCTGTACGTGAAAAGCGAAAAGCTTATGATTTTTTATGCTTATGATTTTTTTTCTAAAAGTAAAGGTCACTCGCAGATTATAGAATTATTGGAATAAACAACATATCTTGTGATGACGTAAGTAGCTTCTAGATGAAAATCACTCCTTAAACTCTTGCTTTTAACACATGACAAGTTAGAACTAAAGAAAGAGACCTCGCAAGACAAGGAGGACGTGTGGTAACAAAAGTAAGTTACTGAATAAAACATGTTAGCATGGGTGTTTCTCTTACTCGAATTGTCGTATGAAGCAGAAGTGAGACAAGAAATTTTAGATGTCGTAGCATATAAAATGGGACCAATCCATGAACTTATAGACTTTTGACAAAAAAACGTACTCAAAAGTCAAGTCTCCCTTTTGTTTTTGTCTCAAAAAACAATTCTTTTTATTATTAATATTAATAAAATTGTGAAATACTTGCAGAACTTTCAGAAAATGTACAAATTAATATAATTCATATATTAAAATATGAAGGTTTGTTAAACTACATTTAACTACGTAACACATTTTATTGTTATCGTATACGTAGCGGATCAAGTCTTTTATTACTTTTAACGGGAATAAAGTTATGAAACAACAACTAAGTATAAGTATCATTTTACTGAATCCAATATGACTTTTTTCCAACAATAAAACCACTTAAGTTTTAATCTTTTCTCACACTTAATTATAAAATATTTTTATAAATGTTATTTTTTTTTTAAATTAAGTGACATAGTGGAAGATATATGAAGCTTGATTATTATTTAATGTTTATTTTTAAAAGTGATTTAACTCAAACATTATGAAACTTGATATTATTTTAGGTTCAATTAGAAAAGAAAAGAATGATATTCACTGAATCGTAATAAAGTTTTCTATATTTTTCCTTTTACATGACTTAATTTAAAAAAACTCAACATCTATAAAAAAATTCATAAGCTTGAAACAATATTAAAACTTGATTAAGTTTTACCGGTAGAAAAAAAGTATGAGTAAACTTAATGGAACACTAAATATTCCATTTTAATACGTTGATCCTTATGACCCACGAAAATACTTTCGTCAAATAAAAGTAAGTGGCAGTTTTCTCCTTATTCGCTTATAATCCATGTGGTTTAGAACGTAATCTCTTGTGACTTGCTCTGCCTAACACGTTACGTGCATATATGGGTCGGAGGTGTCTGACCAAAACCTAACTAACATGATTTTAAAGTGCAATTGTGGGGTATCCTTTGTGAAAAACACAAGTAGATGACAAATAATGATTTTAGAGTGCGATTATGGCGTCACATGATTATTTATTTGAGATTTATAAGATAAAAATTTGAAACCTAAATTATCTTATATCCCAAATCGTATATCTAATGTATTTGCAATTATCAAAGTCGTGGTGTATATATAATATACATTGACAGGATGAAAAATAATGAACATTGGTAGTAAGAGAAATAATAGTTAAGTAGTGGATTATGGCTGTGCGTTGCGACGGCTTCGTTTCTAATGCAATTCATTCAGAATCGAAGATAAATATAAGCACATTACAACGATATATACACAACTAAGAAAAAATTATAATGTTGTAAATATGAACAGTTAGAAACACAAAAGCGACTTTTAAAAGTAAAAAAAAAAACAATATGTTGCTGTGAAAATGAGCATTAAATTAAGAACGTGAAAGAGACTTTAAAAAGTAAAAGTGTATAATATATCACTCGAATTTTTTTTTTGAATAAAATGCACGTCGTGATTATATATTTGGAATCGTTAGAAAAAAAGGTGAAAATGGGGTTTTCACAATGCATGTATGATTATATATTTGGAATCTGTTAGAAAAAATGGTGAAGATGGGTTTTTCACTAGTGTAAAAAATGTTTTGTTACCAACTTTGGATAAAAATACATATATGGAATTGAGATTAATATAGTTATTTCTTTATAGATTTGTGTTCTTTTATACGAGAGCTTCACAAAAACCAACTCTTATCCAAAACGGAGCTAGGATTAATATGACATCAATACTTGAAGCTATGTGTTTGAAACTATTAAAGCTATCAATTCGACTGAGGTCAAGGTTTCTACCGAGGTCCGGTTACTACATAGGTTCAATTTCTACCAAGGTAAGGTCGAAGTAGTTTCTACTAAACTAGTTTCTCTCAAGGTAGTTTTTATCAAACTAGTTTCTACCGATGTAGTTTCTACCTAACTAGTTTCTATCGAGGTATGAGTTAGGCAGTATTTTGCAATAAACTCATAGCAATTTCGATTTGACTTGATTGTTTCAAGAACTCTTTCAACGGTTTCAACTAGGTTAAAAAGGTGTATTAAAGACGTATAATACACTTTAGTTTTGATCTAATTCAGTTGAATTTTTTTTTGCGTTTTTGATGTTCTTGATTTGAGTATTAAAGCAAGGTTTTGTGCTTTGTTTGAAACATTTAAGAGTTCACTTGCATTTCTACAAACACATAATCAATTCAAACTCTTTTGTCTTTCATATTGTTCATCTTCAAGGTAGGATTTTGGTGCTAGAATTAGTTTCGACACTTTATACTTATTTGGCAGTTGTATCTAGGAAAACAAATGAGTATTTTTGACAGACTTGAAATTTGTTTTAATGGACCCGTATCATATATTAATCATCAGCCAAACCTTTCTACTCCATTGACCATGATTATTTATCATCATCATCTTAAATTCACAAAGCTGATCATATTGTAGTATGTATATGTGTGCATTCCTTTTAATAACCAGCAAAACTAGGAAGTGAATATGTTAATCATTAGCCAAACCTTTCTATTCCTCATAATACATCAAACTAGGAGTGAATTTTTATAATCCTTTGAAGTTGTTTAGTCATTTTAGATATGATAGTAGAACTATGTATATCTACACATTTGTAGTATGTATATGTGTGCATTCGCATTTAGGGAGGCAAATTAATTAAATAGTTAACGTTAATAATGATCACTTAATGAAATAGTTTGACCTTCATGAGCTTAAATATATAATAAATTCAATACAATTCAAACTCTTTTTGTAGAAAAATATTTCTAGTTCCTTAATAATTACTTTTTAACCAAAAAACATAGCTTTCAAAATCAAAACATTATTCAACAAATAAATATAAAAACCGCGTTAAATCAAATACTTGAGCAACTTTTCTTTCTTCTTTTCCATTTTTCTATTTTGTAACTATATTTTACCACAAATAGAAATTAAAAGTACATAAAAAGCAAAGCATCCCCATATTTCCAACACCCATCATCGAATTCTATTCATGTTCTTCATCTCACTCACAATCCAGTGGGCGCCCCTTTGAATCATCGAACCCGACCCGTTTCATATACTCGACATACATACATACATCTACCCTTCTTGATTACCTGATTGATTCTTTCGATCATATTCAGATCATCACAAATCATCTCATAAGTCATAAACCCCTCTTCCTATTAACAATTCCCACAAGGGTTTTGCGATTCATCCAAGGATCTATCATGGGCTTTCGTCTTTTTTTGCTCCCCTACTTCCTTTGTTTCCTCTTGTTCTTCCCCAATTTCTCCATTCAGTCGTCAAGCGTACACAAAATGTATCCTTTTGACCAAAAAATTTTGTTTCTTGACCCGATTTTGACGAATTGGTAACGTAATTTCAATGTTTTTGTGTTGCAGACGTCCGTCAGTTATCAGATTGCCCAATGGTGATTCGTATGGTCACCCTTTTGATCCGACACGGGTCACACAGATTTCGTGGCATCCCAGGTTTGAATTGAATGATATTTACATGTTCTTGATTGTATGATTATGTGAAATTGAGCATTTATAAGATTGAATTTGTGATCTTTGCAGGGCGTTTTTGTATAGAAATTTCTTAACGGATGCAGAGTGCGATCATCTTATTCAACTGGTGGGTATTCTGTTTTGTTCTTAGTTTTAATCCGATGGTATTTGTGTTTTCAGTATAGAAATTTCAGACGGCTTATGAACTTTCGATGAGTTTTAGGGGTGTAGGACTTTCATTTGAACTAACTATTAGATATGAAATCACGTAATTGGTTGGGTAAACTGGTTATGATTATGATTTTTGTTATTATTTAGGGTTAAACTAATGGAATTTGGATTGTTAAGTAATGAGCTTTTGAAGAACATATGGGACAGTGTCCCCCCTTGTTAATCGATTGTGCTTAGTAATCTGATATAAATTTGTGATCAGGCGAAGGATAAACTCGAGAAATCTATGGTTGCTGACAATGAATCTGGTAAGAGTATAGAAAGTGAGGTCCGAACAAGCTCGGGGATGTTTCTTGCCAAAGCTCAGGTCAGCTAAAAACGTCCTTGCTAGCTTTGTTTTTGACATTGAGAAACATCTTTTTGTTAATCTAGAATGTTGGCTTTAAACTTTGAATAAAAATAACGTTAATATGATGCTATTATAATTATCACCCTCAAGTCTGCATTCCACTGTCATTAGGCTATTGTTTGAAGTTTGTCTACTCTTCTCTCATGGTAGAACTTTTTCATTATAAACTTTGTTGCTGGTGCCCTTTCTTGAAATGTTCTAACAATTGAGAAATTTTTATCGTTTTAAGGTTGGACTTGTAACCATGTTCGGTATTAGATATATGTTCCATATAAGATGTATCCTGGGATTATATGATCCTTCGCAAAAGGAGTATTACAATTTGTAGAATCAGAATCAGATTATGAGATAATTTCGCGCTTAAACTTAGGAATAGTCGGGTCATATTATCTTAATCTCTGTAATCAGTTTTCATACAGCAACTTCATACTTGTTCTCAAAATTTGATTATTTTCAGAGAACATCCAAACACCCTGTAGTCCTCAGCTAGTCTAATAGTTTGGCTTAGTTAAAAAAGATCTTAATTTTGGTATCACTAGTTTATATTATTACCTGGTGGCTGTTCTTGTATCTAACCACATGATCATTAAAATATAAAGATTCTGTTTTGAGGTTTTTCAAGATATGAAAATATGATTTGCTGATAAGCAGTTATGAAATCTTTGAAGGATGAAGTAGTTGCTGGTATTGAATCAAGGATTTCTGCTTGGACATTTCTTCCTGTTGAAAATGGAGAGTCAATGCAAATATTGCATTATGAACATGGTCAAAAATACGAGCCACACTGGGATTATTTCCATGATAAGGCCAATCAAGCAATGGGTGGTCATAGGATTGCCACCGTACTCATGTATCTATCTAACGTGCAAAAAGGCGGGGAGACGGTCTTTCCCGAGTCTGAGGTATATGCTTTATTTGGTAAATTTAAGATGGCAGAATGAGTTTGGTAATGGGTCAAATGTCAGGGTTAAAACAGGTAGTTTTTTTTCTTTCTTTTTTTTTGAACTATTGGAAGGTTATAATTAATTGATATCTTAAATATTATTACAAAACCTATTTTTTAGTAATCATGTGAACTTTATAATTAAATTAGTTTAGGATGATTTATGCATTTGAATAAATTTCGGATGAATTTCAACCCTCTTTATTCTTGGTTAAATCTTTTAGCTTAACCCTTTTGATCAGTTAAGCTCTTAGAGATGAAACATAACCCAAAGCAACCTATTTGTATGTATATGGGTCGAACCAGAATTGCCAACCTCTAGGTAAGTTCTATTGTCCTCTTCAGTCATTCAATATTTGCAATTAACAGAGGGGTTGTTAAATTTGTTGTATAAAGTTATGAATTCTATCATATCCTCCCTACAAATTCATAATCAATTTGTAGTTTCGGCCTCAAGTTATAACTTATAATGTTCTTTCTCTGGTATAGTTCTCAATTTGTCTGTTTAAGTTGGTTTTGTGATGCTTTTTGCAATGTTATGCAGATAAAAGAATCTCAGCCAAAAGCTGATGAAGATTGGTCTGAATGTGCTAAGAAAGGTTATGCAGGTATGTTTTCTAGCCCATGGACACATAATTTGTCAAATATCTAAATTATTTATCAATACTAATCGAATGAAGAGAAAATGTGGACCCGTATCTCGATATCTTTGTATTGCTCGCAATGGGTCTCAAACATTGAGCATTGTGTGACAGGCATGTTAACGTATGGCTTTTATTCGAACAAAATAAAAAAAGCCATTGTCCATGGGTCTTGATCAACGTCTTATACTGATTATTGAGTCTTCTGGTGTAGTGATTATTATTATGAACTTCAATTGATTTTCCGGTTCAGAATACTAGATTAAGAGAAACAGGCAAGAGATTGGTGTAAAAAACTCATTATAGAATAGTTAACTATTTGACTTATTAACAACAAAAATGTGTAGAAGCTACAGTCCAAACATGATTTCTTGATCTTTACAGATTGTTTGTTGACCGTTTGACTTCTGAATTTGCAGTCAAACCTAAGAAGGGCGATGCATTGTTGTTCTTTAGCCTTCACCCAAATGCTACAACTGATGTATTAAGCTTACATGGTAGCTGCCCCGTTATCGAAGGCGAGAAATGGTCTGCAACAAAATGGATCCATGTCAGAAATTTTGACAAATCAGATAACACAAGCGACGATTGCAAGGATGAAAGTATAAACTGCCCGGCATGGGCTGCTAGCGGTGAATGCACAAAGAATCCTGTTTACATGGTCGGGTCTGCTGAAGCTGTCGGGTATTGTAGGAAAAGCTGCAAAGTTTGTTAGTAGATACAGGTTTCCTGTATCTATATTTACAGAGTTTGTTCCGTGTATTTATTTTTATATCCTGCTAGTGTATGGAGATTTGGGTAAATGCAGTCGTATGTAACTTGAGATCTATTTTTTATGAGCAGAAAGTAGAAATATCGACGTCTTCTTCATTCTTTTCAAGCTAGGAAACTTTCTATTTTTTGTAAAGATTGGCATTTTGGTCATCATGGGTTTTAGATCAGATGCTAAAAGTTATGATCCCTAAAAATTCATGAAGCTGTTGATGAACAATTTAATATAGTACCTTGCTGTTGATTTTACTCCCAAATTCAAATGTTGCTATCATAATTCACATAACAGGACTAAGGTTCTTGACAGCAAAGCTAGGATGCCGGCTCAGGGTCAACTTTAGTTCCGGGGCCCTATGTGTACAAGTAATAATTGCTAGTCTTGTCACACCAAAGGGCGAGAAGTTCTCCTTCTGATCAGGGTCTATTTTGAGAGTATGTGTGTATTCAATGTTCTCCTTCCATAGGAGGGGTTTATACAGTCTTGACATTGTTGGGATGTATTTCATGTTCTCCTTTCATAGGAGGGGTTAAATAGAGTCTGAACATTTTGGACTTGCGTAAGACAGTTGTGGTTATCGATTTCTTTGATCGGGTGGTGGCCAGATATTCGTCAGACTCTAGCTTTATTTTGCGGGCAAGACCACTATCCGCTAGTTCTCATTCTATGACCATGACATCTGTCGATATGTTTGCAGGGCATAAAATGTATGGTAGGTTATTGTTAGTTTGGTAGTTTATTGTTAGGCATGACGCCTGGATTGTTTGGCTTTGTGTCTAGACCGAACCAATATCGTCTAGCCTTGTACATATTACAATTTCTGGCATGTTCTTTTACATCTAGCCTGTCCGTTACGCCTTGGTCCGGTAATATCATTCTCGGGCTCTTTCATCTGGATAACCTTGTGGAAGCTGTGGGTACCCTTTGGTATGGAAGTACTATAGTCTGGACCAGTCGTGATCGGTCTTCCGGACCATAACAGAATTGTACAAGTTAACAAAAGTGAAAGGGTTAATTAGCTGAAGTTAAAAACTTGATTATAGACAAACTAATCTATTTTTCATTTCACATAACCCCCGTCTCACTCTTTTATTTCCTTGCTTGTCACACAAAGCACCTTCTTGGTATTTTTGAATCTTTCTAACAAATAGACAGTGATGTACAACTTCTAATGCATAAGATACAAGTTATTATGACATTATTATTTTGTTTTTGGATTTGATCTATGGAGCATACATATAGTAATGCATGAGGAGATCATGCATGCAATATGTTCATCAATAAGCCAATTCTACATGCTTTTGTTGCCTGAGCACTTGTTAAATGTTCCCTCACACACCCTCATCATATGAATGCTTCTAAAACTTGCATCACCATCACCATTCCCATTCCCATTCCGATTCCATCAACTGGTGTTTGTGTGTGTGCGATTTACAATATTAATCGATGGGAAGACGACCTCCTTGTTGCGATAAATCGCATGTCAAGAAAGGCCCGTGGACGGCTGAAGAAGATGCAAAGATTCTTGCATATGTTGCTAGTCATGGCATCGGTAACTGGACATTGGTGCCCCAAAAAGCAGGTTGTACCATTGTACCTAGACTTGATTATTGTTAGATTTTATAGTGACCCTGTGTGCGTGTATACTTGTACAGGTCTTAACAGATGCGGGAAAAGTTGTAGACTGAGATGGACGAATTATCTAAGACCAGATCTCAAACATGATAGCTTCACCCCTCATGAAGAGGAACTCATTTTGAGGTACCACCAAGCTATAGGTAGCAGGTGAGTTAAACCTCCCCATTCAATTTGTGTATAAATTGATGTAAATTTTTTTCTGGTAACATGAGAACCACTTGTCAAAAAACTATGTAAAATAACCATGCCAATGCTCTGCTAATCAATGATCAGGTAAATCACAGCTTATGTTGGACAGGTAACCTTCAAGAGGTTATGACAGATAATGTGGAAGTTTTATGCAATAAAAGTACTCAATTTAACGATTTTTTGACCTTTTTTAAAGTTTTGTACAAATTACCTGTTAGGCGCGTTATATAAAACATAACATAAAACAAACAATACTGAAATAAAATTATTCCAAAATCTTGGCCTGGCTTTTGTGGCATAAAAGTAAGTTTCTAGTCTTTTTATATCTTTAGGTGGTCTTTGATAGCAAAGCAACTACCGGGAAGAACAGACAACGATGTGAAGAATCACTGGAACACAAAACTAAAGAAGAAGCTTTCTAAAATGGGGATCGATCCGATCACCATAAACCATTTGGTCAGCTTCTTTCCGATTATGGAAACATCAATGATATCATCCCACAAAAAACAAGATCTTCAGATCAAAGACACCATGAACCCATGGATTTCTCGCAGGCTGACAGTTCATTAACAATGATGGACCCTTTTCAAGAACAGCAAGCTACAATGAATTTGATGACTGCTCATTTTCAAGTCATTAAAGATGAAGCCTCATCTTCTACATCATCACCTGCATCTAAAGCCCAAGTGAATTTATCATCTTCTCCCTTCATTTGGAGTGACTATCTTCTTGGAGACCAAGAACATGAGTCCACCAACGAGCCCGATTCTGGCATTTTACCAACGATTGGTGAAAGCGTGAGTACCTGCAATGGATTGGGGGCAGATCACAAGAAAAACAGCTTAGATGTTGCTGCTAGTTCTGTTTCATTTGTGGAGTCTATATTAAACCAAGACCGCGAGCTGCAGTTTGACTTCCCTCAGTTTTTGGATGGATATTCTGAATACTGAAATAACCTTAAATTTATGAACATTGACAACACTGGATGCAATGGTCATAGTGGTTCTTGATCAACCTATTTTCTAGTTTTAGTTCTATATGTAAGCTCTAAATTACGACATCTGTTGCTATTTCTGAAAGGTAAAACTGTAAGTCGAATGTTCAACTGTTCAAGAATCAAAATGCATTGTTATTGTTTTCAATTCTCATGTGATCTAGAGCTTATGGGTCGGATATATTGCCTGTTTTGTCCTGAAAAACATCATACACAAGCCGATATAGGTCAGTTCAGTTGGCCTGAAATCCAGGATACAATGTTTTATTCAGTCTCAAAAAGTTTGAAAACCTTTCTAGACAATGTAATTGAATTTGTGCATGTTCAAATCAATTAGTAGTAGGTTTCTCCTTCCATGATTTCAAATATCAGATTTATATTTATCGACGAGTCGCTATAAGAGGGTGTTTGAATGTGCGCTTTGGATAACGGACAACTTGGGTCAGGTTAACACGCTACACTTTTTGTCCGAAGTTTTGGATTTTGAAACAAATAATTAGCGAGTTAAACAGTTAAAAATAATTACAAAAACTGTACTATTATAGTGGTAACATAAACTTTTTGAATGAAATGATATAGGATGTTTTATACATTTAAGATACAGTTTGGGTAACTTTTGACCCGTTTAATCTGTTTAAACCATTTTACTCGTTTCCTCTTAAGCTGCTTTACCCGTTCGACCCATTAACTGCCACCTCTAATTCAGCCCTTTGGAAGGGAAAATATGTAGCAAGACAAGACAAGAAGTTTTATGTCATATCCAACCGACAGGTGGCAAACGTTCGTTGGGTTTTATTAGTGAGTCAAAAATAGAAAACGATGAACCTGTTACATGATTAAAAAATCTTGGGAGTTACTGGTTTACCAACAATTGGGAATATTTTCAAACTTAAAGTCTCTCATAAGCTCTCTAATTTACACCAGAATTATAAGTCACTTTTTGTGCTACAGAAACAAAGTTATTACAAACCAAAAATCCCGATCAAACTCGAGATGGACAACAACCAATACACCACGTGCTCGGAATTGTTCAAAGTTCATTACACCTACCCCGGATTCTGACAAAGACAAGATCAAAGATAACCTGTGGACCTGTATCGATGCAATCGTTTTACAGTGGATCTATGGAACCATTTCAAGCGACTTGCTCCATACGATCCTTACCCGGACACCATTGTTGCCAAAGTGTAATACCCTTAGTTGAACATAAACTTCGTGAGCAAAAGAGGTCCAGGGGCAACGCCGCTGATAGCGGGGTCTCAGGAGTGGCTGCCTCGGGACCCAAGGGGCTTTAAGTAATAAAGTGGAAATGCCCTAACGTTGCGGCGGTACGGCTGTTACGCGATTTTTTGGGAATTCGATTTTAGTCAGTATCGGCTTGGTGCGTTGAGCTGTTAACAATCGACAATGGAAAGGGGAAGAAGGATTAGTGCTCAATTGCAATGAATGAACGTCATTGAAAGTAAATGACGGTTTTGTTTGGCCACGTGTATATGCTTTAGCATTTGTATTATAAACATCATATGTTATACTTTATTGTAAGGACATAAATGGAATAAAATGATTAATTTGTTGAAATTTAAGCATGACTTTTCATATAAGTGTTTTAATCCATATGTAAAAATATCATTCTATCTTTATTTCACTTTTATTATAAAAGATATAAATAAATATTAAAATTATTAAACTCATAATATGACCCTAGAAAAATATTAGTATTATAGTTATTATAAATATAAAGATATATATAAGTTATATACTTAAATATTTAAATAAAATAATACTTAATTTAAATAGTATTTTGGTTATAAAAATATAATTAGTAAATATAAATTTAAATATTAATTTATAATATCATAAATAAAATAAAATTTAATAAAGTGAATTAAATAATATCATATTATTAAATAATGTATTAATAATATTTATTAAATACATGAAAGAGACAAGGGCAAATGTCAAGGTATATAAAATTTAATGGATAAAGTTACCATATTGCCCCTAAATTGTCTTAAAAACTTAATCAATTCCCTATTCTACCCCTATTAAATACCTTGCACTTTTTTGTACATGTTGCTTCAAAACTTGTATGCTTGGTAAAATTACATCTCTATCTAAAAAGATGTATTATATAATAGTATAGATATAAGTATTTAAATAAAATAATACTTAATTTAAATAGTATTTAGTTATAAAAATATGATTAGTAAGTATAAATTTAAATGCCAATTTATTTTATTATAAATAAATAAAACTTAATGAAGTGAATTAAATAATATCATATTATTAAATAATGTATTAATAATATGTATTAAATAATACAATAATTAGAAGAAGTTAATTAAATGAGAACAGAAGTAAAACTATTATATAAAGCATTTGTACTATATGCTTAAAATATTATATAGATGTTTTAAACTTTAAATGAAATTACCATCTTATCATTCTAATATTTATTATATAGTAGTATAGATTATTAACTAATAGTTACAAAACTAGTCACACTAATTAAAATATAACACATGTTTAATAAGTGGATGTCAACACCTACTGCATACGTGTTGTTTAGTCGATTGTACTTTTTGAAGGAACTCACATAACTAAAATGCGTTGTTTTGAAAATCGAACCAGACGATCGGATCGACTGGAAAACAAAATGAAAAAACACACAAGCGATTTTAAGCGGAAAACAAATACAAATGAAGATTGATATGTGACAATTATGCTATTGGGATTAACATTGGTAACAAAACTGAAGGTTGAAAATACTACTGATCAAATTAATAATTTGGATTATTATCGACCAATAACTAATAATTTAATTTTTTTTCCTAAAACAATAAACTAAGTTTAAACAAACATCACTTTTAAAATGTTTTAGTTTTACTTAATTTGTAACATATACTAAATTTCATAATTCTGTTTAATTATTTATTTCGTTTGAATACAAAATCTTATAAATCTTTAATGACTAAATTCCAATTCTATATTTATTCGTATTAAAAGTATGCAACCAAATTATAAATATCTAATTAAAGTGGTTAAAACGTTTGAAAATTTTGTTGGCGTTATAGATTATTTGACGGACTTAATAATCAAATATATTCTTATGAGTTTATGTAGGATTGAGATCCAATAATGACTTTTTAACATCAACGTCAAAGTTTCAACTCTTTAAGGTCATTCAACATGTATCATCATGCCAATTTTTACGGTAACATGATGATAGTTCATGTTAGAAAGTTTGTGAGAAGAATAGATAAAATGAAGGACTCGCAATCATGTATCTGGTTTTTTAGCGATAAGTAATTGCTCTCAAAGAACTTACAACACAAAAACATCAGTTCTAAAATCTCAATAATTATTCAAAGGGTGTTGTTATACATACCCCTTAACTTTTTTTTTACTTATGATACCCCTCTCTATAAACTTGATAAATACAATTCCAACCTTTTGTTTTCTTTTTGTCTTTTTTATGTCTTTTATTATGATATTAATATGTTTACAATAATATTTTCTTTCTAATATCCGTAAATTCAAATTTTCAAATATATTTAATTCTTTAGATAACTTACAATATATTTCTATAGGAATTACATCTTTATTAATATATGTTTTATTAATTTTTTTAGAAAATATATTTTAAAATTTAATTTGATATAAACTTTAGTTTAATAAATAAATAAGCTGTAACATGATACCTCCTTATATATGTTTAAACCCGATAATATAATAATAGAAAGTTATCACGCAGCAATATGGTAGTTTATTTTAAAATTAAATACCATATTGATATAATTGAATTCGATATATATGATCTGTACTGTTTGTCGAGTCATAAAACTAATTCAAATAAATAGCATGTTTTGCTTTTAATTATTTTTATTCTTTAAAAGAAGCACTATTTAAATTCTAATACCAAACATGATTAAATAATAAGAACTGAGAGATTGTTTTTATCAAATATGTAGTTCAATACATATTTATTAATTCTGTATGGTATTATTTTTAACTTGAAAAAGACTATTTAAAAAAGAATAATTTTGTAGGGGTAATATATGACAAGTATTAAAATTAAACTTTAAGGGGTGAGATATGGCAAAATAAAAGAAAAGGTATGTATAGCCTAACTCTTATTCAAAATACATACTTTGTGTTATAATTTAGTTATCCTGTAGACGCAAACAATATATAAATTGATAGAATATTACTCGTAACCTCTTCTAATCGACAAAGTAAGCATCATATGAAATATAACAAATTTGTTTATAATGTCTAATGAAACTCATTGCTGAGTGCATTTTGTCTCTTTAATCATTTGAAGAGCACATTGTCGTTTGACAATAACAATGGTTATGTACACATTGTTGTATGCTAACATCACATCGGCAGTATCTTGCACATTGAGAAACGTCTGTACACACAGGAGCACTTGGAGGATTTACCGAATTCTTCGGCTTTAATGGAAAATTTGACATACAAGAAAAACCTGTTCGATAATCATAAACAAAAAAAATATATCATCAAAATTATATAAAAAATAAATTCTTTAGGTTTGTAAGTTTTCTCTTTTACTCTTTGGATACAAAGAGTAATATTTTCTTCACTTTCTATTCTAAGAATAGTGGATGGTTTCAAACCTGAGGTTGATACAACAAAGAGTAGAAAACAGATTATGATGAGTGTCTTTGCCATTTTTGGGTTGTTGTAGGATTATAAATTACTAGGTGACGAAGTTTTTAAATTTTATCTTTTTGAAGTAATATCTTATACTGAAGCTAGAATGACTCTTTATTTATTGAGAGGATGAAGAGATGGTAGGTAGTAAGTATTTGTAATAAATATTGTAATATTAAAATAATATAATAGCTTTAAAAAGTTGTATGAACTTATATCTCGTTACTGTACATTACAAATCGGTAATGATATTTAATAGAAATTACATCATGGATGATGTTATAATATTATTACGAGTTAATGGTTTGTAACAATAATATGATCGGTAATTGTATTTAATAGATATTACATCATGGATTATGTTATATTATTATTACGAGTTAATGGTTTGTAACTATAATATGATCGGTAATTGTATTTGATAGAAATTACATAATTGATGGTGTTATGATATTATTATACTAGTTTAGCAACGCGTGTTGCATGAAAATATAGATTAACAGTTATTATTAATATTTAAAAATTATAAAATAATATTTTCAGATAAAATACGATTAAAATTATGTATAATCAACTACTCTAGGTAATATAACAATAACAATAATTTTTCAAACTTGAAAATTTAAAAAAAATTTGCATTATAAAAATGATTTTTAAACTCTGTATTTTTTTTTTTAAAAAGTTGTTTTTAAACAGTTTTTTCAAAAAAAGTTCTTTCTAATGAAAAAACTTCATTTTCATAAAAATTTGTTTTTTAAAAAAATATTTTTTTAACAACAAAAGCATGTTTTAAGTTATTAAAAAATCTATTTACATGTTGAAAATGATATTAATAATATCATAAGCATTAAATATGCTTATTAAATGATTAAATTGTCATACTAGTAGCATTTGGTATGTGATATGTATAATTTTGTTTTATTAGATGAGTTAATGGTTTGTAACAATAATAATGTTGGTCATATCTTGACTTTGCATATTTCTAAGGTAAATTTTAATGATTATAATATTATTTTACTTAGATAAGTAATATTTGTATCCACATGATGTCATACGATGCGTATGCGTATGAGTAGTTCGTGAACAGTTTAAGCGTTGTGGTAAGTTATCAAAATGTATATCTAACGATGGTACATCAAATAGTCAAATTAGGAAGAGGCAAAACATTGTAAAATACCCTCTCTTGGATATGGACATCTTGCACGATAGTATTCACGTTGTGGAAAAATTTAATGTCGAAACATGGATAAAATAAGCTTGTTGAAAACGGTAAATCCAAAATTTTATAAAGCATTATATTTTAAACGTTATGAGAGGAAAACAAACTATAAAAATGAAACTTTAAGCAACTTTGATGACTTGTATGTTTGTATATTAATGACTTATAAATTATGACAAAAAACTCACTTTTAAATTAAATAATATTTACACTGATATGTAAATAAAATTGAGTATGTGGCAATTGTATATTTGAAATTGTATAAACCTGTATATTTCAAAGTTATAGAAGAAAACAAGATACATTTAAAATTAGTTATAATGTTGACACAAACATTAATGTAAGTATTCATTACATGCTTGTACAATATGTATAAACTTTGATGCATTGTCTTTTAAGGTATATAGACTAGTTAAATCGTCTAAACTTATCTAATTCATCGGATTAAACATCAGCAATATCTAATATTAAATCTATATCTATACTATATAAAAAAGATTTTTTTAAGAATATGTGTTATCATTTTAGCTCATCAAAAAGATTATTTTCTTGCCTCTTTATATTAATATATATGAAAATCACAAAAAGCAATCAATTTGACTATAATATATTAAACCACATATTTAAATATATATTTTTCTTTAGCTTTAACTATTCATCATTCAGTTTTTTTAAAGATTTGATATCTCTACGTATTTATATTTTAAAATGTTATTAAAAGTTATTAGTGCTTAAATATATTTATTAATCATTATTTAAAAGAGTAACAAGTCGAGTTGACTTGTTCATCGGACACAAACCGTTACTACATGTCTAAATAAAAGCTCTTGAATAAACTAAATTATATGTTCGTAAAAAATCACTTAAACATATGCAAAAAACTTTCTTCGTAATGCACAAATGTCTACCCTTAATATAATAAAACTTGACAAATAGTTTTTGCAAGTTATAAACTTAAATTAACTCAAAAGCTACACACACTCTCACACACACACAAACATATACACACACTGACACACACACCCTATGGACACACACCCTATCCCATAATCAGTTAGTGTCCATATTTATATTTTTTAACTATATATATATATATATATATATATATATATATATATATATATATATATATATATATATATATAGTGAAGGAAACGAATGTTAACCATTCTTTATTGCGATAACCGTGTTAATTTCATCAAGATCAAACAATTTTTTTTTAAAATAACACCGTTACATATTTATAACGTAATGTTCTTTTATGTATATGTGTAAAATCGCAAGTGTTAAAAATTATGACACTTACACCTCAAAAGTTAACAATTCGACATCCAACAGATAATTTCATAGAATAAAAATCTTATTCACATAACAAAAAATAGGATTGTAAATATAACTTTCTTTTATAATATTAGAAAATAAGTTTATAATATACACGAGTATTTAAGTTTATTTCCTAACATGACTAGGATGTTATTAAATCTTTAGTCCAGCAAGTCATTATTATATAGTATATGTTTTAACTTTTTGTTATTTATTTTCTCTAATGAGTCTGGCTTTTCTAGTTTCACTTAATTAAAGCCATCTATTTTCATTTTAAATATTATTATTTTATTACTTAAAATACTAATTATACACAATTTCAATTATATAATTTTAAAAAATCATTTTACAATCATAATCCTTAATTATTAATTATAGAATTTAATATATTATTTATTCAATTCGTGTTATACACGAGTTTCTAACCTAGTTAGTTAATAAAAGAAACATGTGAGATTAATTTATATAAACACATATTTTTTGTGACATCCGGTAATTTTCCGTTACCAAACTCCGTTAGTTCCGTTAGGTCTTGCATACACGTGTCGTGAGCACACACTAGTTGTCGCTGAACGTTGGTGACTTAATAATAACTAACAATGATTATCTGATAATTATTTGTGATTGTGAATTTAAATATTATTTGTGAATTTTACCTTGTAATGTGCTAACGTGTTATATTTATTTCATGTGTTTTGTTATTAGTGGAAAATATACATGATTGTTAATGTTGGTTAATAATGTTTGTGTGTAGTTAAAATTGTTAAAAATGTTGAAAAGATTAAGTTTTTATAAAATGTGATCAAGGAGGGATTAATTTGTAAAAACTACAAAACTTAAATATGGTAAAAAACCCAACCCTAGCCCCCTCCCCCTCCTTGCGGCCGTAACCCCTCCCCATAACCCTCTCCCTTTGCGAAATTGATCAAGAAACCACACAACTAAGTCGATTTTGGCATCAATTGGGTATTGCAAGGTGTAAGCAAGTCCAATTCTTGATCGATTAAAGGTTAGATTTTGATTGGTTTTCATGGGTTTTTTATTTTGGCCGAACCCTAGTTCGATTTCTATATAAGAAGTTGAAATTGATGATGATTTGATGATGATATGATGTTAGTTATGCTGTATGAATGTTAATATATTTAGATTATGAAAGACATCCATGGTTTTTGTCATCTAGTTCATACATTGCTAAAAGTGGAAACTTATCTTCATGAGAATTCATGTTTTGATGAATTGTTGATGTTAAATGGATGATTATGAATGCTATGAACTAGATTAGGTGTAATATTGATGAATCTACGATTAATTGAGTGGTTGTTCATACCTTACTATTAATAGTAACTTTATGCATGAGATTGATGAATTATGATGAATTGATGATGTTAGTCATGTCTAGATGTTTGTTATGGACTTGATTAGGCATAAAGTTGGTGAATTTACGAAAGAATGGGATGTTAGATTGGTTTTGGGTGTTACTTTCTCGAAAGGGAAACTTTATTTATGTAGATCATTGGATATTATTAATTGAGCATGTTTATGATGGTAGGATCATGTTAAAATGTTTGTTGATGATGTCTAAGGTGGTAGATTGTGTTTTTTTGGGTTGTATGAATACTTAATGCACAACTTTGGAAATTTAGGCTTTTATTGAATATACATGATAATGGATGGTGTATGATGAGCTTTATAGCCCTTAAGGGTTTGTAATGTGACATACGTGAATAACTTGTGTGATAACCATGTATGATGGATTGCTATACTTGATCAAACAAGAATTTAACTTAACATGTCACCAACGGGTCAAACGGGTCAACTAGGTCAAATAAGTCTTGTTTTCTAAAACTTTGGGTCAATGTGTTTGTTAAGCACTTAGGGTGTTAAGCTTTCTATGTACATGTACTTATATACTTGCGTGTTCTAGGTAAACTTTGAAGGGTTGTCTTTTAACTCATCATTAGCTTTTACAATCATTCGTTTGCGCACTAGGTGAGTTCAATGCCCTACTTTTACTACTCTTTTTGGGGGAGAAAGCATACTTGTTTTTAAAATGCTTTACTGATATAACATGTGTTTGGTAAGACATAGTGGGTTATACCATAGAAAGTCCTCACACTTTTGGATCGTTAATTAAGGAATCTAGCGGGAAATTTTGGGTAGTACTACTGGGTCTGACAAGCCCCACCTGGGTGACCGGAAGTCAACGAGTGCAATATTGTCCTAAACTACTAACAGCGTCACGACTTGGTATGTCGTGGCGGGAGGCAAACAGACTAACATAGTCAGCTTCGATCGTGAAATCACTATTGTTCTTTACTAATGAAATTAGACTAGCTATCTATTTCAATGCACTTGTTTATATTTTACTAACACAACTGCTTATGATTGATTACAAACTCTTGAAATCACCAACCATCGTGTTAACACTTTTAGTATGCTTTTCTCAGGTCATTTCTTGCAGCTGCCCATAGGAGCATGCATGTGTCAAGCATGCTTTGTTCAAACATTGTTTACTTTTAATTTAGCATTTACTTACGTATTTTGGTTTGGGCGCGTGTTTTGCGCAGTTTACCTTTAGTATCTTGTGTTTGGGTTATTTACAAAACGCTTTCGCAAATATTTTAATGATTTAAACTCTGATTTGTTGAAATGTTGGATATAGAGTCGTTCTGAGTAACTAATGACTGAGATCCTAGTTTGTTCACACGCCTCGCGGTAAAACCTCGCACGTGGAAATTGAGGGTGTGACAGATTGGTATCAGAGCCATTGGTTATAGGAAACTAGGTTGCATACACACTAGACTATAACCGCACAGATTGTTGGTTACTTGTTACTTATCCCTTACTGTATACTCATTGGCATACACATCACGTACCTCGCAGCATGGCATCATCTTCACGGGCTCTAAGTAAGAGGCCGGCATGTTCTGAGTCACCTCCTGTACCTGATATGGGATTTGACTAGCCCCGACATCCTTATCCTTCTGAAGAGATAGATTGGGATCAGCCTTTTGTACTACCTAAGCGCGATGCTCCACGGGACTGGAGTTACCACCCTACTTACATACGCCACATGGTCTACAGGGAGCGTGTTCCAACTATAGCTACTACTGGCCCTAGGACTAGGTCGGCGACTGCCTCTACGACACCTACCCTTCTTTCTCTGCGTATTCCTCTCGAGCAGGCGGTTGCAACTTTGGTTGCTACACTGGACACTGAGCGACAGTGCATCAGAGGACTTACTGACGAGAACTCCGTCTTATGTAATGAGATGCGTTAGCTGCATTTCCTGGTAGAGACACTTCAGGAGCTACTCTCGATGTCTATTGGTATGCATCATACCTTGGCTGGTAACGTTTTTGCACTTACTGAGCGCATGTCCACGCAAGAGCTTCACAGTGTAGGGACAGATAATAGATTGACTGAACTGGAGGCACAGCTAGCTTCAGATTGCGGATGCCCCTGCACCTAGGGAAGACCCTAATGAGGAAGACCTTGAAGAAGATCCGGAGGAAGAACCGGATGAAGTCCAGAAGTTGGAGGCTTTCTGACAGTTGAAAATAGAAGGATCTGAGATCGAGGCTTACACTACGAGGTCTCACAAGTTGGTGACACTTTGCCCTCGCATGATCGACCCGCCGATCAAATGAATTGAGCTTTATCTACGTGGTTTGGTTCCAGAGATACAAAGTATGGTGACTGCTGCGAACCTCCCTACTATTCAGCAGGTTATTCGATTTGGCTCATAAGCTTACTGACCAAGCGGTGGAGCAGGGAAAGCTACCCAAACGAGGCGCTGTGGCAAGCGTGCCTGACAATAAACGCAAGTGGGATAACTCTGGAAACAAGGGATCTTCGTCAAACAACCAATCTCAGCAACATCAGCAGCAACAACAACACACTCAGCAACATCAACATCAACAGCAGCAAAGGAGGTTTGACAACAATCGTAGTTTCAATTAGTCATCTTCTTCATCTTAGGGACAAGGTGGATACGTGGGGAAGTATCCCAATTGTAATCAATGCAACTACCATCACACTAGCAGGTGTGACAATTTTCGATGCCAATGTTGTGGTAAGGCTGGACACGTGGCAGAGGACTGCCGTGGTGAGTTGATAAGGAAGCCTTAACAATCCCAAGAAACACCAAAAGGTTGCTTTGAGTGTGGAAAGAAAGAACACTACAAGAGGAATTGTCCTCAGTTGAAGAAGAACGGGAATGGTGCCAGAAATGGTGGAAACAACAACAACAATGACAATGGTGACAATAACGGTGGCAACAACGGTGGAGCTAAAGGGAGAGCCTTCGTCATGGGTTCAGGTGAGGCTCTAAATGACCCTACTACTATTACTGGTAAATTTCCTGTTAATGGTCGTTTTGCTACTGTATTGTTTGACACTGGAGCTGATAGGAGTTTTATCTTTACTAAGTTTAGTAGTCTCTAAGTGACATACCTTCTCCGTTGGAATCTAAATATACGGTAGAATTAGCTGATGGTAAGCAAATCTACGTTACACACATCCTTAAGGGTTGCGAGATAGAACTTGCTGGTCATACTTTTGACATCGACCTCATGCCTGTTATGCTTGGGAGTTTCGATGTGGTCGTGGGCATGGATTGGCTGTCCGAGAAGCAGGCGGAAGTCATTTGCCACGAGAAGGTTATCCGCATTCCTCTCCTGGACGGGGAAATTCTCTCGGTTAAGGGCGAGAAAGGTGGTGCTATGATAGGCATCATATCCTTTATGAAAGTGCAGAAGTGGCTACGTAAGGGTCGCTTAACTATATTAGCCCTCGTAACTGACAAGCAACCGGAGGAAAAGAAGATAGAGAACATCTCGGTAGTTTGTGACTTTCCAGAGGTTTTTCCAGAGGATTTTCCTGGACTACTACCTCATCATCAAGTTGAGTTTCAGATTTATTTGACTCCCGGAGCAGCCCTAATTGCTAGAGCACCTTACCGGTTAGCTCCAAACGAACTGCAGGAACTATCTGCATAACTGCAGGAGCTGTTGGATAAAGGGTTTATTTGACCAAGCTCATCACCTTGGGGAGCACCTGTTCTCTTCATCAAGAAAAAGGATGGTACATTTTAAATGTGCATCGACTACAGAGAACTAAACAAGGTTACAGTAAAAAATTGATATCCTTTACCTCGTATAGATGATTTGTTTGATCAACTTCAAGGATCAAGCTACTACTCTAAGACTGATTTGAGATCTGGGTATCATCAACTGAGAGTCCGAGAGGAAGACAACTCGAAGACCGCATTCTGTACACATTATGGTCGTTATGATTTATTAGTCATGCCATTTAGGTTGATAAATGCACCAGCAGTGTTCATGGATCTCATGAATCGTGTGTGCAAACCCTATCTCGATCAATTTGTTATCATGTTTATCGACGACATATTGATCTATTCGAAGACCAAGGAGGAACATGAAGAGCACTTACGTCTTATCTTGGAATTACTTAGAAATGAACAACTGTACGCCAAGTTTTTCAAGTGTAATTTTTGGATACGTGAAATACAATTTCTGGGTCATATTGTTAACGAGAAAGGTATACATGTTGATCTTGCAAAGATTGAAGCGATAAAGAATTGGTCGGTTCCCAAGACGCCTAGTGAGATACGGCAATTCCTTGGATTGGCAGGCTATTATTGGCGTTTTATTGAGGGATTCTCTAAGATTGCTTAACCTCTCACAGCCTTGACTCATAAAGGAACAACATATAAATGGGGAGAGAGTCAAGAGTCTGCTTTTCAATTGTTGAAACAGAAACTGTGTAGCGCACCGATATTGGCATTACCAGAGGGAAATAATGACTTCGTGATTTATTATGATGCCTCTATCCAAGGACTTGGTTATGTCTTGATGCAGCGTGATAAGGTGATAGCCTATGCCTCGAGACAACTAAAAGTACACGAGAAGAACTACACCGCTCATGACTTGGAGCTGGGTGCGGTAGTTTTTGCCTTAAAGATCTGGAGACATTACTTGTACGGTACCAAGTGCACTATCTACACCGATCACAAGAGTCTTTAGCATACCTTTGAGCAGAAAGAGTTGAATATGAGGCAGCAACACTGGGTGGAATTGTTGAATGATTATGTTTGCGCTATCAAATATCACCCAGGAAAGGCAAATGTAGTCGCTGACGCATTGAGTAGAAAGGAAACTGCTAAGCCCCGACGAGTGCGAGCTTTGCAGCTTACGATTAGCACTCACTTTCCTGAACAAATCCGAGAAGCTTAGGCAGAAGCCTTGAAAGTGGAAAACATTGGGTCTGAATCTTTACGGGGAATGGACAAACAGTTGGAGGTAAAAACGGATGGAATTCGTTATTTCATGGACAGACTTTGGGTACCTTTGTATGGAAACCTAAGGGACTTGGTTATGAGTAAAGCACACAAAGTAAGTACTCTGTACATCCTGGTTCTGACAAGATGTATCATGATCTGAAGGTGCACTATTGGTGGCCTAATATGAAAGCAGACGTAGCTACGTATATGAGCAAGTGCCTAACCTGTTCGAAAGTTAAGGTTGAATATCAGAAGCCATCTGGGTTACTACAACAACCTGAGATTCCTATGTGGAAGTGGGAACAGATTTTGATGGATTTTATCACTTAATTACCCCGGACACCTACTGGTTGTGACACGATATGGGTTATCGTAGATCAGTTAACTAAGTCTGCTCACTTCTTGGCAATCAAGGAAAAGGATAAAATGGACAAGTTAACTCGAATTTATCTGAAGGAGATAGTTTTGAGACATGGTGTACCGGTCTTAATTATTTCTGATCATGATGCTCGTTTCACATCATATTTCTGGAAGTCGTTATAGAAATCTTTGGGTACGCGTCTGGATATGAGCACTGCTTATCATCCGCAGATGGATGGGCAAAGCGAACGTACTATTCAAACGTTGGAGGACATGTTACGTGCTTGTGTGATTGATTTCGGGAATAACTGGGAAGTTCACCTACCATTGGGAATTTTCTTACAACAATAGTTATGACACCAGCATTAAGGCAGCACCATTTAAGGTTTTGTATGGGCGAAAGTGTATATCACCAGTTTGCTGGGCGGAAATTGGTGATAGTCAACTAATAGGCCCCGAGTTGGTGCATGAGACTACTGAGAAGATCGTACAGATAAGGAACCGTATGGCTGCAGCATGTGACCGACAGAAAAGCTATGCAGACAAGCGACAAAAAACCTTTGAAGTTTCAGGTCGGCGATAATGTTTTACTGAAAGTCTCATCGTGGAAATGTGTGATTCGATTCGGCAAAAAAGGCAAGCTTAAACCGAGATACATTGGACCATTTGAGATTCTGGAAAGAATAGGTCCAGTGGCGTATCGATTAGACCTACCTGATTCGTTGAGTGGAATTCACAATGTATTTTATGTCTCAAATTTGAAAAAGTGTTTATCGGACGAGACGATGGTTGTACCACTGGAGGAAGTGCAAGTAGATGAACAACTACGGTTTATTGAGAAACCAGTTGAGGTGATGGACCGTGAGGTCAAAACTCTTAAGCAAAGCAAGATACCCATAGTCAAAGTTCGTTAGAACTCGAAACGTGGACCGGAATTCACGTGGGAATGTGAGGATCAGATGAAGCTTAAATATCCTCATCTGTTCGAAACGACGATGTTAGCCGGCGGAGGTAATGATTAAATTTCGGGACGAAATTTCTTTCAACATGGGGATAATGTGACAACCCACCCGAAACTCACCCGATTTCTTTGTGCCAATGCAGTAGACCAGTGATGTAACACAACCATGTAACGTAATTTTTGGGACGAAAATTCTTTCAACATGGGGATAATGTGACATCCGGTAATTTTTCGTTACCAAACTCCGTTAGTTCCGTTAGGTCTTGCATACACGTGTCGTGAGCACACACTAGTTGCCGTTGAACGTTGGTGACTTAATAATAACTAACAATGATTATCTGATAATAACTTGATTAATAATGTTGATTATTAGTTTGTAGTTATGTGATTTGTGAATTTAAATAGTATTTGTGAATTTTACCTTGTAACGTGCCAACGTGTTATATTTATTTCATTTATTTTGTTATTAGTGGAAAATATACATGATTGTTAATGTTGGTTAATAATGTTTGTGTGTAGTTAAAACAGTTAAAAATGTTAAAAAGATTAATTTATTATAAAATGTGATCAAGGAGGGATTAATTTGTAAAAACTACAAAACTTAAATATGGTAAAAAACCCAACCCTAGCCCCCTCCCTCTCCTTGCGGCCGTAACCCCTCCCCATACCCTCTCCCTTTGCGAAATTGATCAAGAAACCACATAACTAAGTCGATTTTGGCATCAATTGGATATTGCAATGTGTTAGCAAGTCCAATTCTTGATTTCTATGCGATTAAAGGTTAGATTTTGATTGGTTTTCATGGGTTTTTGATTTTGGCCGAACCCTAGTTCGATTTCTATATAAAAAGTCGAAACTGATGATGATTTGATGATGATATGATGTTAGTTATCTTGTATGAATGTTAATCTATGTAGATTATGCAAGAAATCCATGGTTTTTGTCATCTAGTTCATACATTGCCAAAAGTGGAAACTTATCTTCATGAGAATTCATGTTTTGATGAATTGTTGATGTTAAATGGATGATTATGAATGCTATGAACTAGATTAGGTGGAATATTGATGAATCTACGATTAATTGAGTGGTTGTTCATACCTTACTATTAATAGTAACTTTATGCATGAGATTGATGAATTATGATGAATTGATGATGTTAGTAATGTCTAGATGTTTGTTATGGACTTGATTAGGCATAAAGTTGGTGAATTTACGAAAGAATGGGATGTTAGATTGGTTTTGGGTGTTACTTTCTCGAAAGGGAAACTTTATTTATGTAGATCATTGGATATTGTTATTGAGCATGTTTATGATGGTAGGATCATGTTAGAATGTTTGTTGATGATGTCTAAGGTGGTAGATTGTGTTTTTTTGGGTTGTATGAATACTTAATGCACAACTTTGGAAATTTAGACTTTTATGGAATATACATGATAATGGATGGTGTATGATGAGCTTTATAGCCCTTAAGGGTTTGTAATGTGACATACGTGAATAACTTGTGTGATAACCATGTATGATGGATTGCTATACTTGATCAAACAAGAATTTAACTTAACATGTCACCAACGGGTCAAACGGGTCAACTAGGTCAAATGAGTCTTGTTTTTCAAAACTTTGGGTCAATGTGTTTGTTGAGCACTTAGGGTGTTAAGCCTTCTATGTACATGCACTTATGTACTTGCGTATTCTAGGTAACCTTTGAAGGGTTATCTTTCCACTCATCATTAGCTTTTACAATCATTCGTTTGCGCATCAAGTGAGTTCAATGCCCCACTTTTACTACTTCTCCTTTTGGGGGAGAAAACATACTTGTTTTTAAAATGCTTTACTGATATAACATGTGTTTGGTAAGACATAGTGGGTTATACCATAGAAAGTCCTCACACTTTCGGATCCTTAATTAAGGAATCTAGCGGGAAATTTTGGGTAGTACTACTGGGTCTGACAAGCCCCACCCGGGTGACCGGAAGTCAACGGGTGCAATATTTTCCGAAACTACTAACAGCGTCACGACCTGGTATGGCGTGGCGGAAGGCAAACAGACAAACATAGTCAGCTTCGATCGCGAAATCACTATTGTTCTTTACTAATGAAATTAGACTAGCTATCTATTTCAATACAGTTGTTTATATTTTACTAACACAACTGCTTATGAATGATTACAAACTCTTGAACTCACCAACCATCGTGTTGACACTTTTAGTATGCTTTTCTTAGATCGTTTCTAGTAGCTGCCCATAGGAGCACGCAAGTGTCAAGCATGCTTTGTTCAAACATTGTTTACTTTTAATTTAGCATTTACTTACGTATTTTGGTTTGGGCGCGTGTTTTGCGCAGTTTACCTTTAGCACCTTGTGTTTGGGTTATTTACAAAACGCTTCCGCAAATATTTTAAAGATTTAAACTCTGATTTGTTGAAATGTTGCATATAGAGTCGTTCTGAGTAACTAATGACTAAAATCCTGGTTTGTTCACACGCCTTGCGGTAAAACCTCGCACGTAAAAATTAAGGGTGTGACATTTTTATACCAAGTGTAGATAATATATACGAGAACTTTGATTTCATTGAATGAATAGTAAATGTTGATTTGATGACAAACTGATAGATAATATACAAAATATGATTTTTTTTTATTATATTCTGTTCTATACTATGAAAAAACCAAAGCGATGAATAGTAAAATGTAAATTGTGGCCGTGCAATTGACATCTATGGTCATCAATTGGTATGGGAAAGTGTGCTTCCTTTAATAACCCCACCATCTCCATCTTAAACAAAGAGACATAGAGAGGTTTTCTTCATGCCTCGAAGGAGAGGCTTTCTATGTGACGGTGATGCCGGCGACGAGGGCGATGGCCACTTTGTTAGGCCATTTTATTGCCTCCTTTTCACACCTCCAGTAGATTCATAGAGAGAGAGAGGAGAACCGCTGCCGCCTCCATCGCTGTCGGTCGTGGCAGGAATTGCCGGTGTGCTAACCGGTCTCTGTTTGCTTGTTGTCGGTGATGGCGATACTATCGCCCCGGTGTGTGCTTGGTGGTGGTTAGGGTTTGTTTGAGGAATGGGAACCCCAGCCGCCGTCATGGAAGGAGCTACCACTGTATCGTCCGGTGGCTGTTGGTTTGCTGTCGGTGACATCCCCGCCGCCGCGCGTGTCTGCATGGTGGTGGTTGGTGTTTGTTTACCCAAATCAAATGGTGTTCGGTTGGTATTCCCCTTTACGTGACCCAAGGTAGTGGTGGTGTGGTGGTGGTGGTTATGGCGGTGGTTGTCTGCTTCTAAGGAAGATGAGCACAGAGCACATGCTATCATCCATCATCGCTGCCAGGTTCATATGTAAGGGGTGATATCAGTCGATTTTCAAATCTCTTTTTCGCCAGCCCCTGGGCTCCAGTCATCGTCGTTAAGCTTGAGCCGGTGGCGATGGTTTTCCTGTCGTGGGTGATGTGGTTGTTGTTGCCTTTGAACCTTGCTTGATCTGAGATGCTTTTGTTTTTTGATGGGTTATTGAATTCTGTGTTGGATCATGGTTTCGTTGATAGTGTTGGGTCTGTGGTTGTGGGTTTGTAATGTAATCTGTTGTCTATGAGTGTTTACATTTCTGTTTATTCCATTGGACCGATGATGGCGTATTTGAGCGTCTGAGGCATCATTGGGTTTGCAAGGAGATTGTTGACCCGCCTTTGGTCAAATTTGGTTGGTTGGGCTTTATTGCGCGACTATGAGGAGCTTAAACGTAGGTGACACGCTTTGAATCAGGTGTAACTTTGGCGGGGCAGATCATGAGGATGGTTTGCAGCCATGATGCCTTGATTCAATTTATGCTTCTGAGCCTGACAATATGTGATATAAGCTTTCCCGCGTTTTGTCGTTTAACATATAGTGTGATTTACAAATTCAACGTTATGATGATAATGTGTTACACTATGAGATGTTATGATCGCTAGATTATGTGCGTTTATTTTAGCTTTGCTTTGACCCGTTTACTACGCGCGCAAAGCGCGCGGCATCATTGTTACTTCGTATTGTATCACCGTAAAATGCATCAAGCTACATGTATTCTCCTGTGAAGTCACGTGTGTATACGTGACGTTCACCGCTCTGTATCTATAAAGATTAAAAGAAGAGATAGATAGAGAGGAAGAAAGTGGGTCTCTCTTATTTTTTTCTCATCGGAAATCTAGAGGAGGCAGCAACAATGGTGTTGGTGCTACGGCTGAATCGACAGCTAATTAGGGTTTCATGTTCAGGTATGATTACTATCTGTGATTTTAGGTTTTAGTTAGTGGAATGCTCACATTTGGGTGAAAGTGGTCCGTGGAAACGAAGGCGATAATTGCCAAAACTGCTGAAGAAGTTACAGGTGGGTGTAGTGTGTGTTCGTTGATTTTAGCCAATAATTTTGTTTGTTTCTTAACTTTATTGTGGTGATTCCAGTTTTGTTTTGATCTCTAATTTGTGGTTTTTCTATTTTCACATGAATCAAATAGTGTCAAAAGGAAGTGATGATACCAATCTTTGCAATCCTTGAAAACATAATGGTTAGTTTTTTAATTTATTCACAGTTCATCGACAATGATCATTTGAATACCAATTGTGATGGTTGCGCCTGCTGCTGCAACTGATGGTGTAGAGGATGATTCAGGTATGTAGTTGTCTTCCGGTGCAAACGGGAAACTGGAACTAAGCGTACTAAGGCGTAGTGCCGCATGGCGACACAACAAGGGAGTTGAATTCAGGCACCCCTTTTTTTTTCGTCAGTAGTGTTAATTTTCGATTCGGTAGTGTAAATTTTCGGTCCGATAATGGAAAACTTTTAATAAATATAAAGTCCGTCCCCCTTTAAAATAGTTTACTTACGCCTCCGCCTCCAATAAGATTTGACTCAAGCTCCGTCAATGCTTTTAGGCCTTTCAATTCGTACTGTTGGGCCAACTTTATGATAACATCATGATAGTTATGTCTAAAAGTTTGCGAGAAAAATTGATAAAATAAAGGACTCAGATTCATGTCTCCAGTTTTCTAGCGACAAGTAATTGCTCTCAAAGAGCTTATAACACGAAAAACCGATCCTAAAATCTCATAATAATTATTCAAAATATTTACTTTGTTTTAGAATTTAGTTATCTCTTTGACGCAAACAAGTATATAAGTTGATAGCATAGTAGAATACTACTTGTAACATCTTCTGATCGACAAAGTAAATATCATATAATATATATCAACTTTATATAATGGTTAAACTAATTGCTTAGCTTTGTCTCTTTAATCTTTTGGAGAACACAATATCGTTCCACAGAAACACTGGTTATAGATACAACGTAGTAACTTAACATCACATCGGCAATGATCTACACAGTAAGAAAAGCCGCGGGGACACATGAAAGAAACACGTGTAGGATTTACTGAATCCTTCTGCTTTGATGGAAGTTTTGATATACGAGAAAAACCTGTTCAATGGTCATAATCAACATATATATATATATATATATATATATATATATATATATATATATATATATATATATATATATATATATATATATATATATATATATATATATATATATATATATATATATATATATATATATATATATATATCTTCAACTTATAAAAACCTACACTCTTGGATACAAAAGTAAGTATATTCTTTACATTTTATTCTAAGAAGAGGATGGTTTCAAACCTGAGGTTGACATAACAAGTAGTAGCAAGCAGATCACGATGAGTGTTTTCATCATTTATTGGATGCCACAGAATTATAAGTTTATAGGTGACGAATGGTGCTCAAATTTATCCTTTGAAATATATTATATTGAAGCTAAGATGACCCTTTATATTTGAGGGGATGAAGAGATGTGTAGGAAGTAAGTAATAAAAATAAATAATTGTAATATCACAATGATATTAGCTTTAAAAAGTTGTATCTCACGTTTCACTATATTACTGGTAATAATATTACATCATTAACGATATCACAATATTATTATAAGTTAACTAATGGTTTGTAACAATAATGTGTGCTGTAGATAATGAATGGTAGGTAGCTTAATCTATTACCTTGGCTCTAGACCATCTCAAGGACAAATTTTAATTTTTTTCAACAATTAATTAAATCACTGACATACCACTTATCCATTCAATCATCTTAATTACTCTAGTACGAAACCTTGAGGTATTAAACTGACACATTGTCAAAGAAAAGCTTGTATATCAGTCCGTCCCCATCAGTCTCAACCAGAAATCACTCTCAGAAGAAATCTCACCTTAGGTGGGAATATCCACTTGCCCAACCTAGAACTCATTTTACCTCATAGAAGAGACTTAAACTCAAAACTTTCCTCTATTTTAATAAATTCTTGGGTTATCTCACCTCAACTACATGGACTGAGGATTATTGGTCGAGGATAATTTTAATGCATTAGCATTTTAATGTTTAAATAGATATATTATATCAAGACATCTTGTTGAGGCGGGGTCCAAAACGATGAGGAAATCTAACGTTGTGCTCAAGTTAAAAAAAAAACGTAACCTACGAAGCTTTATAAAAAAATAAAATTGAAAGGCGTGCACTACGACGAGGCCATTGATATGTAAGGAGTTCGTCAAAAATATTAACGTTGGAACGATAATAAAAATAGCCAAGTCAAAGCAGAAAAAAGCAACCAATTAAAAACATTAACGTTGATAAAATAAACACACACATATTTGGGTTTACAAAAATCATATGTTAAATGTTGGAGGGAAAATGAGAAAAAAACAATAATAATCATAGCCTTGAATCAGATTTGATGACTTGTAGGATTGAGTGTCGATTGAGTGTACATCAAGACATACAATTCCATTTTGAATAAAATTTACACCAAAACCTAAATAAAAATAAGTCATAAATCCGAAGCTTTATAAAGCATTGAATTTTGAAACTTGTGAGAGAAAACAAAATTAACCAATAAGTTGTGAGTGGACCAAAATAAATTAAAAAAATAAATAAGTATATTATATAAAGTGTATATATAGCTAAACTTAAGGGTGTCAAAATATAATTTTCCGGTCATATATCTAGATTAAAACTTATGAGGCAAACATGCATTAAAGACTTATACAATACACATAAATGCTTTGCGCTTTGTCTTTGACTATTGTCTAATTTTAATTCCAACTAATAATTTGATCATTATTGGTCTTAACTTTCAATTTTGTTACTAATAACAATCACATCTTAATTGTTCATTAACTCCATTAATTTTTTATTTCGTATCACGTGACACGGGTGGTGACGTGAGGTATATATATGAATATATTAATCAATTTTTTTATGAAAGACAATGTTCTGAAATTATAAAACGTAATGCTTTTCTTATTGGTTAAGTAACTTGCAGACAAAGAGATACATATTATATATATAATATATATATATATATATATATATATGGGCAGGATCTAATGAAAACTTAGTTATAAATGAACACCTTGTAAACCAAATCTTAACCATTGATTATTTAGATGAATGGTCTTTAATGAGTACGGTTAATTTTAATTATTTATTAATTAAATATGACAAGTATTAATAGCAAAAAGTAGAATAGGTAAAGACTATTTTTATTTTTGAAACCATACCTATAACCATAATTGATTCTCATTCTCTCCCTCGTATATATTAATTTAGACAAAAATTGTTCTCCCTCTTTATATATTATTTATTATATATAAAATTATCAAATTCTAATAACATGGGGTGTTCGAGGATTTTCAATGGCAACAACGATTTCTGTAGTACATATTTGTAATAATAGAGTTACATATACGTACCAACAAAGTTACATATATGTACCAAAGAAAGTTTATATATGTAACAACAAAACTATTGAAAAATTTTAAAATATATATTTAAATATGAATGCATATCCGACTTACATTATATAGCAAACAAAGTTACATATATCTCAAAAACAAACCTACGCATGCATATAGTAAAGGTACAAAATCATTAGAACAATAAACTTAAATAAATATAACAACATAGAGGTAAGTATGATAAAATTACAAATCTTCATGTTCTTCATGTTCGACTTGTTCATCATGTTTAAGTACTCGTTTTGTTCTTCAAGCTTACGTATATGTATCTCACATGCTTCCTTTGAATTAACCATTTTCTTTTTTATTCAACTTCTTTATACTCAGATATCTTTTACCCATCAAATCATCATCATCATCATAAACAAAAATTTAAAAAGATAAAGTCTCTACATTCTTATTATTCATTAACAATCGACTTCATGTGTGTCGTATATATATATATACACATTAAAATCCAACGGTGATTAGGTTTGTAAACATGCTTACGTACATGTAAGGACATATGTAAACCAACTTATGTAGATATAACTTGACAAAAGTACACAATTCAACATCATCTTTTTCATCTTCATATATTTTTGTTTCATCTTCATATCTTTGTCTTTATATCTTTCTCCAGATTAGTTACATATACCATGTAAACGACGATCAATTGTAATACGTAACATCGTGTTACGTATATGTAATAACGTGCTATGTATATAAATCATTATGTTACGTATACGTAAACAAAAAATTGAAAAGAAATAAGTAAGATGAAAAGACCTGGAAGAAGAATTAAGAGCTCATATGTGATAATAGTGAAAATATTTTGCTTACATATACATATCAGTTACATATATCTATGAACTAAGAAAGAAAAGAACGAGAAGAAGAACTAAGAGCTCATATATGTTTACATATACGTAAGGCCAATGTGTTCTTCATGTTCTTGCTCATGATCTTTGTCTTCTGTCTGTGTCATCTTCTAAGATTTTGTATGTAATATAACTTACATGACACATGTTCATAATCTTCCTCCAGAATGTTGTTTTCTTGAATGATTTTCAGGTTTAATCAAACTATTAAGGGTGGTTATAGTGGTTTTCAAAGGAAATTGGTGATGTTCGTAGTACATGAACCATCGATGGCAGAAAGAGGTGGTGTCGGGGGTGTTTGAAGGTGGTTGGCAGTAGTAGATGAAAACATAGGGTTTTATATGGTGGCGAATGGAGATGGAAAAAAGTGATGGCATGCGATGCAGTGATGGTATGCGACTAAGGTGATGGAACTATTGCCCTAGTTAAAATCTTTGGTGGTTGAATTCTTGATAGATGACAGAAAGTTGGAATTTAAATTTTTTAACATGGAGATGATAAAGGAATTCAAAAGAATAAATAATTAGCAAACTTAAAAAAAAGTCAAAATTACCTTATTAACCTTTTAAATAAAAAATAAAAAGTTTAAAAGGAAAATTTTTTATTGGTTGAGAGTGGTTTTCATGGTTTTCAATTATAAACGTGGTTTTCATTTGATCTCTCATCTCTCTCTCTCTCTCTCTATATATATATATATAAAGATCTCTCTCTCTCTCTCTCTCTATATATATATATATATATATATAGATATAAAGAGAGAGAGAGAGAGAGAAAGAGAAAGAGAAATATTCAATTGAGAACTATAAATCTGTGTAAAACTACAAAGAACCACTTTAACTCTTGTACTTTTTATTATATAATTTTATCAAAATGGTTGTATTTTACTACTTTTAAAATATACTTATGAAAAATACGATATCTATAATCTTTGATAATGTGCATATATGCACCCATATTGTATTGCATATATGAACATTTATAGTTTTTGTAAACGAATTGCGAAAAGAGGTGATAAAATTAAAAAAAAAAAGAGAGGAAAAGATAGAATCTAAACATTATCTTTAGTATTATCAGGTGTATTTTACATTTCTTATGTGGTTTTTAATAGAATGCTTTTCTATATATATATATATATATATATATATATATATATATATATATATATATATATATATATATATATATATATATATATATATATATATATATATATATATATATATATATATATATATATATATATATATAGGGAGGGGATCCCTTGAAAACCATGTTATAAATAAAAACCATAAAAATCAGGAGTTACATATATGTAAGTACGTGTTACAAAGCGTACAACTAAGAGTTACGTATATATATAGGTTATATATATGTAAGTACGTGTTACCAAGTGTACAACTAAGAGTTATGTACATGTACATCATACAAGTTGCGTATATGTAAGTCTTTTCGTTGTCATCGACGGTACTTGGAGTTTATATTAAAAAAATATATAATGACCTCACAAAATAAGGTTGAAGTTTAATATACTTTAAATAATTAAAAATTTTAAACAATTATAAATTATGTGATTGGATAGTGATGATTTTTACAGTTTTTAATTGTAAATTAGATCAAGACAACCAAATCCCATCTAATGAAAATTTGAGGTTGAATTTAACACGACAAGCATGTCATAAAGATATTATAACACATTAGCATAATCATTACAAGGAATGTGTTTAGAATGTAAAATAAATAAGGTTGAAATTTAATTTCTTAATAGTTCATTGATAAATTACAGTGCAGGTGCAAGACTAATAAACCACCTATAAGAATATGAAGTTTAAACACTTAAAGAAGCTTTGAACTTGAGCATTGATGTATTCTTTGAATGTATAGGACACATAGGCTAGTAAAACATTATGATAAGCATAATTTGGATTTGTAAACGTATATGTATTTTACCTACATGTATTTAAATAGATAACTTAGGTTCAATTCATTATGATACCATGTTATTCTAATCTTTGTATCGTGTAATATAATAAGGTGAAAATTCAATCCGAGGGACATTTTCATTTATGTATACGTTTGTGCTTATGTGAAGATGGCTAAATTAACCATAGATATCACTAAAATGGGGGAGTAATGTTGGTAATTTTAAAGTTATTCACACATGTTTTAGTGTATTGGATTAATTTTTTAATTAAAAAAATAATATTAAAGATTAAACAAGTTAGGTGTCATGGAAATACGGGCTCGATTTAGTTCTAAATTTTATTCCAACTTTAAATTTTAGGCTCACTCACACTATTTAGTGGTATTGAAGATTTAGTGTTATAATAAATTTAGTTGGGCTCACCTATGTTTAAGAATTAGACTGTTTGGCTAATGTATCAAACTAGTATGACACCCCATATTTTGCAATGCTACCATAGTTAGTTGTGGTATATCTTGAAATGACAACATGGATACGGTATGAGTGTTAAAATTCTAAACGTGTTAATCAAATTATATATATATATATATATATATATATTATATATATATATATATATATATATTATATATATATATATATATATATATATATATATATATATATATATATGGGTGTGTTGGATCATATGAGGCTGGTGTAACCAAAACAACACTTAGAGTATTTTGAAGTACAATTGAAGAAGTATTCCGAAGACAAAGCTGCTCTTCCGAAGACAAATTGAAGATCTTCCGAAGCTTAAGTATGAAGAACTTCCGAAGGAAAACTAAGTCTTCCGAGACTAAGTAGTTTTCCTTCCGAAGTATTTGAAGAACTTCCGAAGGTAGAACCAAGTCTTTCGAGACCAAGTAGTTCTCCTTTTGAAGCATTCACACTTAAAAGATCCAAGACAAAGTCTTCTGAAGAATGAAGTCATAAAGACTTGCAGAAGACTCGGAAGAAGTTGATTCTTCCAAAGTATAAATGGCCTCAGAAGAACTTATTCTTCCGAAGCCATTTGCCTTCGGAAGAATCAACTATGAACCAGTGGACATAAGTATGGTTGTCTGACATCCACTGCCAACTCTGATATACTGCATGGCGCTCCCACGCCCATGTAGTTGACCATACTTAATCCACTGTCACTTTTATCAGTTAGTACAGTTATCATACTTAGTTGGTGACAAAAGGTAAGTCATGGACCTGTCATGACTTGTAGGACCGTTAAAGGGTACTTAAGCTTGCACTTAGTTAACACACTTAGGAGGATCTTAAGATCACTTAACAATTCAAATAGAGAACTGTGAACTTTTACTGAAGATACATGACAAACACAAGTAAAAGCAAGAGCAAGAACACAAGATAAAATTTTCAAGGAAGTTGTATATTGCTTCTCTAGTTCTATTACAAGTGCTGTACAAGTTTATTTTAAATACAAGAACCGGAGACTACTTATACTACATCCTACAACCGTCAATATTCAAAAACATAGTTGGAAGTGACTAATCTAGACAACAAGACCAGCCTAAAGTCAAAAGGCAGATTGCCTTTTGACTAGTGACTATGACATGCCATAGCTCACTGACTTTCCTATTACAAAAGCCAAGAATGAACAAAAACAGAAACTTGCAGGCGAAGACCTTATCTACTTTATCATAAAGTATGGAAGTTTCACCAACTAGTGATAGCAGGTGAACTACCAGAGCATGCAGCAGAAAGTAGGTTGCTTTATGATAAAGTTGATGGAAAAGGTATCTTTTCTCTTTCTTCTAGAAAAAATCAGTCTTGTCTTTAAACAGCTTCGGAAGACTTTGTCTTGAGAACTTCGGAAGACTTTATCTTTTACCTTCGGAAGAGTTGAGTCTTTGGCTTCAGAAGACTTTACATTTAGAATATTTTTCAAGTTAAGTGTAAAGCTTTCGCAGCAGTTTCTTCTGAACTTTGGCTTCGGAAGATTTTACACTTAGCATTTTTTCTTGAGTATGTAAAACTTCCGAAGCTAGTTCACCTTCGTTCCAAAGTGCATGTTGGAAGACTTGGTGTTTTGGTATCTTTTGGTTGCATCAGCCTCTTAACTTTAGAGGTTCCTACAAACTCCCCTAGGCTGATGCTACCAAAACAGAGAGGTTCTTCAGACTGGGATAGTCCACATGAGGATCTTTAGAATTCCTTTCTTTATCAGCAGATCTAGATTCTTCAGACTCATGAGTACCTTCTCATGTCATAGAGACCATGCAGAGGGAGTTCAAGCATGTCACTTGTGAAGTAGACATGTTGTTCTCCCTGATCTCTAGTGACATACCATCTGTCTGGATCTTCAGCAAATGTCCAGGACAGAATTTGTCTTCCAATAGAGAGAGGCTCTACTATGATAGGAGTTGGTTGAGAGTCCTCTTCATGCACTTCCTCAGGATGTTCTGACTCATCTTGAGGTTGGGAGGAGGATGCCTTTCTTCTTTTCTTCTTTGAAGATGATCTTCTTTTGGCCATCCTCTTTTTCCTCCCTGATGATTTTAACTGAGAGGGTTGGTCTTCAGTACTAGGTTCTTTAGTGGATTTCCTCTCAGTTGGGATCTCCTCTCTCCCAGTTTCAGAAGGAGAGGGAGGAGAACTCTGCTATGGGTTAGAAGATAAAGTTGGCTGTTGTGCAGCTTCAGGTGCAGGTGGTGTTGTCTCTGTAGGTTCCACCTTTACCTCAACTTCAGGTTGAGCTTGACTCGATGATGAATGAAGGTCCACAAGCTCTCCCCTTTTTATCTTCTACTTGATCCCCCTTATGTGCTCATCCATTGTGGATAGAGACATAAGACCAAGCCTTTCCAGAGAACCCATACAGCTTCAAAAAGCTCATCATCCTCTGCCTATCTGTAGACTTTTTCTGACTTTTCCTGTCTTTTCTGGATGATGGCTCTTGATTTTGCAGCTTCTTCCCTTTGCCTCTTCCTTGCAGCTTGCCTTTCCTTTTTGGCTTGTTCTTCCAGCTGCTTATTGTATCCAAATAATATATAATCATAAGGCAAGGGAAGGAGTGCAGGTGCCTGATAGAGACCTATGACACTCAGGTAGTTGATCATTTTTATTCTTTCTTCTTCATCAACTACCTGAGGTTGTTCAGCAGCCACAGTCTCTGACTCAGGACTTTCTTGAACTGGGGAGAGGACAGGAATGTTCTTGTAAAGCCTTTTTCTCCTTATTTCTTCCTTGTGTTTGAGGGTCAAGGCTGCATCCTTTGCTTCCTTCCTCTCCTTTGACAATTCAATGTCAGCCAGTTCATTTAACTCCTCTAAGGGGAGAGAGATGAGTTTATCTATGTTGAAGTTCCTGGTTCCCAGATAGTTGAGCCTGACTGCCCTTAATTCATCTTCTTGAGTGTTTGGTACAGGGGCAGCTAGAATTGCAGCTTGCATGAATCCCGGGGAACCACTTGAACTCTTTCCCCTCAGCTTCCTCTTCATCTCTCTCTTTTCTTCTTCAATCTCTTTAAGAGTCATTCTTTTGCCTTTGTCAATTGTAGATCTTGATGACTCAGCTTGAGGAGAGCTTTGGCCTTCATTGCTTGATTCAGCAGTCAAGCTCTGGCCGAGAGAGGTTGTGAAGCACCATCACCAGCTGGTGCCTCACTGAGGGTATGGGGTGCTGGATGAGATTTTGTCTCAAGGTTCACAGTCTCAGCCTCTGGGCCTTCAGTCAAGGCTTTCCTTCGAAGCTAATCTTGGGGTCTACCTCAACATCCAGTGACCAAAGGCTTCAACTGCTAGCCTCTGTCTATATGATGCGGTTCTCCTTTTGAATTCTGCCCGCACCCAGTCTGAATTTGATTGGCTAATCTGACAGCTTGTCTGTTATTACTTGGGTGACAAGTGCCAGATTTACCAAGTTTATACTCTCATAGAAACTCAGGGTGGAGATGTTGAGAATTTCTTGTTGACCCTGAGCTCTAGAGTCACAAGAGCTTTCCTATCACTGTCATACCCAACCCCAGATTGGGTTCTAAAGGGGCAGACATTGCTCTTGGTACTCCCTCCTCAAATAGTTTTTGAATGAGCAGTTCTAGATCACTGTCTAGAGGAGGTTGCTGAGCATGGACAACTACAAGATAGGATGGTGAGTCCTGTATGTCCATACTTGAGGAAGAACTCCCAGGTTCTGTGGCTGTCAGAACTCCTCCCCTTTTTGGTAGCATCACCCTCATGCATAGGTGAGCTGGGGAAGTGATCCATAACATCCACAGGTTCTTGTGGACCTGGATGAGTTTGTCCTATGGTCTCTCAGCTAATGGCCTTGAGATCGGTGATGTCAAGTTGCTGGTCATGGACCCTCCTTTGTAAGATAGTCACCTGTGATTCAAGGTGAGCTATCTGTGAAACCAGTTGGGTGCAGATATCTTTGAGTTGGTGCACCCGAGTTTAGACTCCCCTCATCTTCAGTTGAAGAATCATTGGGGGATGAAGGAGGTGAACCAAGGTCTGCTCCTTCACCACCAGCATGGGGTTCTTGGCTGCTGGATTTCCCTGCCCATGACAATGTCAAGAGGCTGGGTTGCCGTGGTTGAGGTCTTAAAGATGTAATCACTGGCAACAGTGAGAGCCTCTTCCATATGGGTCTCCTAGACAATCACAGGAAGATCCACTTCAGTTTGAGGTGTTTGATGTGGGCTAGACATGGGTGAAGCAAGAGTACTCATCTCCCCTTGAGTGTGGGTAGAGAGGGAGAGTCATAATACTCACTGAAACCCAAATCTTCATCAGAGTAGAAGTCAAGGTTGGGAATGGGGTGGTTAAGATCAAGAGGCTGGGGATGGCAGCTTTCCCCTGAAAGTTGATCACTCGAGTGTTGAGACTCAGAGTGATGGCTTAAGGCTGTTTGTGGAGTTATGAGCTTATCAGGCTGAGCATGAGGAACCTCAACACTGATTGTTTGAAAGATGGGAGTGGTCTGCTCCTCAGGGAAAGTAGGAGCTCTGGATTCCACTTCCTCTTGTATGGGTTATGATATGGGGGCCTGCACATGCTCAGTAGCAAGTGCAGGGGTTCGTTTTTGTTTTGTTTTGTAGGTGATGGTGATGGTAGGCTGTGTTTGAGGTGGGTGAGAGGTAGAGGGTGTTAGTTCATCACTAGCTGGTACTACTAGGATGTCACCTGAGCAATGAGCTCAAACATTTTCGGGACAAGGGCTGTTCTACCCCTGAGAACCCAATAGTTGGCTTTTTAATATCTTGAAAATACCGGGCCTCATGTGTGCAAGTTTAAGAACATTACCTGTTATCCTAAACTGTGGTCCCAATTCACAGTTGAGAATGTGTTGAACATACCGGAGGAACATGTAATATTCTAAGGAATCCAAGTTGGCTAGTAAATTTGTAAAAACAAACTGAGAGTACCTGAGTTTGACCCCTTGAATCATCCCATGGACAATGAAGGAGAGGTCTTCTGGAATCTGGTCCCATCCTCTATGTTTGTTGGATAAGCTATGGATGACGACATGGAGGAGGTATTTCCATTGGAATAAGACCTTCCCTTTCCTGAAGGTCTTGACTGAAAAGTCACCTTCATATCCCATCTGCTCAAAGGATTGGTTGACAGCAGCTTTTGGAAAGGACAGCTCACCTGCTTCATCATCCAGCTACAAATGGGTGTTTATAATGGCTGGAGTGATGAAAATCATCAACCATGCACTGTGGCAGACAGTGCCTTCTCCCTGTCCATGGTGACCTCTTGACAGGTCCGCCAGAACTCAAGCAACTGATCCTCATAGAGAGGAGGATCAATTGTAAGGGAGGTGAAGTAGTGAGACAAAGAAAGATTCTACACACGTCTGAGAAGCTTGGATCCTTCTTAGAGTTAACAGAGCAACTTGATGTGTTGCCTGTGTGGTGCATGGTGAAATTAGGGTCGTTATGACGATCAAGATTGGCCATTTAAAGAAGCTTTGTAGTGAAGGAAAGAAGAAGAAGATGACATTTGGGGGTAATTTTAGGTTAAGGAACAATGAGAGAAGTGAGATGAAATAGAACCGTTTGGAAAGATATACTCTGGATTTAAGACAAAGTTATGACAAAAAGATAAACTTTGAAATCCGCAAGTGGGTTCTACTTCTGAAAAAGGCGCCCAAAATTTAGTTTTCGTGGAAGTAGTAAAAGCTTCCGAAGTCAATTTTGGTTTCGAAAGCTTTGCAATCACAGCTTCCAAAGGCAATTTTGCTTCGGAAGATATTTCAAAGAGTTTTGAAAATTTTGGCTTCGGAAGAAATAAATGAGTCTTCTGAGACTAAATTGCTTTCGGAAGAAATTTGTTTCTAAAATGCATTTAAGTAGTTATACCAAAATTTAAGCTTCGGAAGATACTTTAAAAATTTCTTCTGAAGGTAAATCTCAGATAAGCTGTTTAAACGATTTAGACATAATTTCTTCCGAAGGCAACTTTTGCTTCTTCCGAAGGTAAATTTTCATCATTCTAAGAGATATTATTAAAAGTTTGTTTTTTTCAAAGAGAACTGGGCTTATGAAGTGATCTAATAGACAACCTAGGACACACAGTTTTAAGAAATAATGTTGATTAAGTTATAAAATTTAAGCTTCGAAGATACTTTAAAAATTCTTCTGAAGGTAAATCTCAGATAAGCTGTTTAAAACGATTTAGACATAAATTTCTCCGAAGGCAACTTTTGCTTCTTCCGAAGGTAAATTTTCATCATTCTAAGAGATATTATTTTAAAAGTTTGTTTTCTTCCAAAGAGAACTGGGCTTATGAAGTGATCTAATAGACAACCTAGGACACACAGTTTTAAGAAATAATGTTGATTAAGTTATTAAGAAAAAAAACTATTCAAAGTTAATCATCCCAATAGCTGATACAAGATATTTAAACCTCTGTTCATCAAAAGCTTTTGTGAACAGATCAGCATATTGTTCATTTGTGTTAACTTTGATTAGTTTTATCAATCCTTTTTCAAAATTATCCTAATCAGATGATACCTGATGTTGATGTGTTTGGTCCTTGTGCTGTATAGGATTCTCTGTAATAGAGATGGCACTGTTGTTATCTATGTGGATGGGAGTCTCTTTGAAATTGAACCCATAGTCTAGCATCTGATTCTGAATCCAAATCACTTGAGCACAGCAGCTGGCAGCAGCAATGTTTCAGCTCAGCAGTTGATGCAGACACACAGGATTGCTTCTTGCATTGCAAGAGACTATCCTTCCACCCAGGAACTGACACCCCCCAGATGTGGACTTTGCAGTCATGTTGCAGCCACATAATCACTATCTGTATAAGCATACAGATTAAAGTCAAAATTCTTTGGATACCAAATGCCTAGATTTGGAGCACCTTTGAGATATCTAAGAATCCTTTTGATAGTGATTAGGTGTGACATCTTGGGGTTGGCTTGATATCTTGCACATATGCATGTGGCAAACATGATATCAGGCCTGCTAGCTGTAAGATACATAAGTGACCCAATCATAGCCCTGTAAAGATGTTCATCAACACACTCCCCCTCAAGATCAGGACCAAAGGAGTGGTTTCTGGCTATGGGTGTCTTTGCAATCTTACAGTCAGTCATCTTAAATCTTGTAAGTATGTCTATACATACTTTGACTGACTGATGAGGATGCCATCTTCAACCTGCTTCACTTGAATTCCTAGAAAGAATTGAGTTCCCCCATGGCACTCATTTCAAATCTATTCTTCATCAGCATCTCAAAGTCTTTGCAGATGTCATCTACATATATCTTAACTAGCAATGTGTCATTTCCTGTTTCTTTGATTAAGAGAGTCCCATCAATAGTACCCCTTTTGTATCCATGTAGATAGAGATATGTTGATAGTGTCTCATACCATTTTCTTGGAGCTTGATGCAGTCCATAATGGGCTTTATCAAGCTTGCAGACATAATCAGGATGATCTGGGTTTGTAAAGCCAAGTGGTTGTGTAATATAAACTTCTTCATCAATCACCCCATAGAGAAAGGCACACTTCACATCAAGCTAGTAGACCTTGAATCCTTGGATGCATCATAATCCAGAAATATTCTTACAGCTTCAAGTCTTGAAACTGGAGCAAAGACATCAGTGTAATCAATCCCTTCTTCTTGAGTGTATCCTTGACAACCAGTCTAGCCTTGTTCTTGATGATGATCCCTCTATCATCTTTCTTGTTCCTGAATACCCATTGGTTCCTATGACACTCTTCCCTTGAGGAAGAGGGCATAAGTTCCAACCTTCTATCTTATGATTTGAAGTAGCTCATATTGCATAGCTTCAATCCAACTTCCATCCTTCAACCTCATCAACCTTCTTCGGCTCTATCTGAGATAAGAACAAGAATGTAGACAAATATGGCTGTCATGAGCTGTCCTCTTGTTCTTACCCCTGAGTCAACATTTCCAATGATGTTTGTGGTGGGATGTGACTTGTGGATCCGAAGTTAAGGGATCACAGCAAGTTGGCTAGACAGATCTAAATTTGAGAAATCTGATCTGGCAATGAGGTGTCCTCCACCACATCATCACACTTATCAAGAGAGACTTGATCCAATAAGTGTGTGACATCATTCATGTTGTCTTCAATGGAGTGGTTATCAGCATCAAGAAATTCTTGATCACTGTCACCACCTCCAGTTTCTCCTCCTGTATTTGAAGTTCCTTATCCTGAATTCTGAACCTTTGAGCTAGAATTTGAAGGCAATTCATTTGAATCAGCAGTATTTGTCATGCTAGTGCTGATGGGAGCTTCAATTGTAGGGTTAGTCACCACTGAAGCTAAAGTAGTCTTTTTGTTTGGTCTTCTCAGCTCAAATCTTGGATCAGGATCTTCTGTTGACCTGTTATCTGTAGATCCTGAAACATTCTCACAAGATTTGTTAAAACAGTTGGTAACTAAGTCAAGATCAAACAGCTAATCCAGACCAGAACCTTTTACACAAGGTGTGTGTTCATTGAAAGTCACATTGGCTGAATCCTCAATGACTCTAGTTCTGAGATTGTATACTCTATAAGCCTTATCTTGAGAAGAGTACCCAACAAAGTGTCCATCATCTGATTTCTCAGCAAACTTGGCTATTTGATCTTTGGTATTCAAGATGGTGCAAAGACATCCAAATGTTCTGAGAAAACCAATGAATGGTCTCCTTTTGTGCCACAGTTCATAAGGAGTCTTACCATGTGTCTTAACTACCAAAACTCTATTTTGCACATAGCAGGCTGTGTTGACAGCCTCTGCTCAAAAGGTGATGGGCAGTTTAGAGTCAGACAACTTGGTTCTTGCAGCTTCAATAAGTGTCTTGTTTCTCCTCTCAGCAACACCATTTTGCTGAGGAGTCCTAGGAGCACTGTATTGTCTTGAAATACCCTTTTCATCACAAAATGTATCAAGGATTTGGTTTTTGAATTCGGTTCCTTGATCACATCTTATTATTTTGACCTTGTGAGCAGATTGATTCTCAATTTTCAGAATGAAATTCTTTAAGATTTCAAGAGTTTCATCCTTAGTTCTAAGAAAAAACACCCAAGTGAATCTTGTGAAATCATCTATGATCACCAAACAGTATGAGGTCCTTCCTAAACTCATTACACTAGTAGGGCCAAACAGATCCATATGTAACAAGTGTAGGGGAGTAGTGATAGAGTTCATTTCCTTTGGCTTGTGAGACACTTTGTGTTGCTTCCCCTTCAGGCATGCAACACAGTGGTCATCACTTGTAAACTCTTTCTTTGGCATTCCAGTTACCAAATCATTCTTAATCAGTTTATTCATGTCTTAAAGTTTACATGGCACATTCTTTTATGCCAAAGGAAAGACTCATCACTATTTGCTTTAGATAGAAAGCAAGAAATCTCTCCAGAGGGAGATGTTTCCTGCAAGTCCATCTTGTACATGTTCCCTTTCCTGGGGGCTCTGAGCAGAATATGCTCTTGAGGAATGTCAACCCCAGGCTTGAGAACAATGCACTCATGCTCAGTAAAGAGCATGTGATGTTTTTGGTCACAAAATTAGGACACACTCAAAAGATTGTATCCAAGCTCCTTGACAAAATTTACCTTCTCAATGCTGAGCTTACCATTTGAGACCATGCCCCTACCAGATGTAACCTCCTGCATCTCCTCCAAAAGCAACTGGTCCTCCATCAATTCTTTCAAAGTTTTGAAGTAGGGACTCATTGCCTGTCATGTGCCTGGAGCAGCCACTATCAATGATCCACATATTTCTGTTTGCCTTTGGCTGTCCCTGCACAAAAGAGATGATTTAGTTACATTTGGAAACCTAAGCCTCATTGGTCTTGGGCTTATAAAATTCAGATGAAGGCAATGAAACAGTAAGTGATCCTATGTTCAGGCTTTGAGGATCATTTGATGTTGCTGAAGAGGAGCTTTCAGTCTCAAGGTCTTCCTTCATCTTCCACTCCACCTTTGGAAGATTGGCTTGACCTTCAATACTTCGGAAGATTTTGTAGCTTCGGAAACTTTGGAGACGGATCCTTCAGAAGATCTTGCTTTCACTGCAGCAAGCTTCAGTGCTTCGGAAGCATTCCTTTCTTCCGAGACCAACTTTTCTTCCGAAATCAATTTCCTACTTGCCTTCTTCTTCATTTTGGAGCTTCCGAAGGAAACAGATTTTCCTTCCGAAGCTGTTTGTTTCTTCTTCTTCTCAGAAGTTTTCTTTTGATCATGTGGATAGTACTCTTGGGATTGTATTGACAATCCTTAGCCAGATGTGAAGTACTACCACACATAACACAATCCAAATCTTTCCTTCTGAGAGTCTTCTTTCCCAAAGAAGACTGAGCTTGAACACTTTCCTTTTCTTTCTCCACCTTTTCAGATGATGCAGCAGGCTTCTTAGGGTGAAGCTTGCTCTTTGAAATGGATGGTTCAGGCTGTGTAGCAGTGACACACAGCTGATCAATCTTCTTGTTGTTGCTTGAGTGAGTTGAAGCTGAAGTAGAACTCTTGGTACTAGAATTCTTGACAGGATCTTCAGCTTTCATCACCTTGAACCCTGCAGAGATAAATACTTGTTTCTGTTTGGATCAAAGGTGGTCTTGATCTCTTGAGCTTTTCTGGATCTTCTCTTTGCTCTTCTGATCAAGTTCTTTCTCTTGGTTTTGCTCAAACCAGCTTCTTTTTCCTCCTTAGGAGCATGATGACCCTTTTTGGATTAACTCTCTTCACTCACCTCAGAGTCATCCCTCACCTTCTCCTCTTCATCATCTTCATCACTGGGGTCTATGGATGGCAGCTCATCTTGACCAGTTCCACACCTAGGAGATCTGACTAATAGTAGAGTGTGTGGAGGAGCTATCTCACTAGATCCCAGTCCCTGCTTATTATGATAACATACTTTTGCATGCAGAGATGAGGATATCATGTTTTTGAAGGTCTTTTCTTCAAGAACACATTTTTCTACCCTGGCTTTGCTGATCACAAGCTCAGCCTGGCATTCAGTCAACTTGGTAATGAGATCCTTGATTTGAGTCCTATAGTTTGTTTGCTCATGTTTAAGAGTTGAAACTGTTTTCTCTAGATCTTCTATCTTAAGTTTATAGTTATTTTCAGCTCTTTTAAAATCAGCTTTTAAAATATTTAAAGACTCAATGTCAGATCTCATTTCCAAGTTATAGGACCTGTATCTATTTACTTTAGCAATACATTTAGGAGAGCAAAGATGTTCAAGTACCTTGGCTTCATCATGATCAGCCATGAGTGCTTGGTTTGGAGATGCATCTTCAGCTTGAAAGCTCCAGTCAAAGCCTCCTTCTTCAACAGCAACTGCAGCTTGCTGTCTTGGCTTCTCATTCTGGTGCCTCCTTCAGTGTAGTTTGGCCTGGATGAAGCTTGGCCACCATTTGACTTAGGTGCCTTGCATTCTCTAGCAAAGTGTCCCATCTGGTTACAGTTGTAACACTTGACTTTGCTCTTGTCCAGCCCAAACTTGCCACTGGCAGCATTGCTAGGAAACCTTCTCCCAGTCCTCTTGTAGAACTTATGGGCTCTGTGAGTGAGAAGAGCCATTTGCTGGACTATCTCCATGTACTCCAGATCATCTGGATGGATACAGTCCAGGTCTTCAAGAGTGAAAAGAAAGTTGCCTGAACTTTCATCAGTGGAGACAAAAGCTTGAGAAGAACTTGTCTCTTGGAAGGGACTTCCTTGGATGTAGCTCTCTCTGGGTGTCTCTGGGAAGGTGATGAAAGGACCCTTTTGTGAGGTTTCAGGGTAGCAGATGAGATGATGTTGTGGTTCTCTGCTATCCCTTTCAACCACATGAAGGGCTGAACTCTGGTGAGTGTTGGAGTTACCAGATGAATTTTGCATGTTCATCTCCATCTGGTATCCACTGAGTATCCCATACAACTCAGTGAGAGTAAGGGTCTTGAGGTTTTCAGTCCTCTTAATGACCACACAGTAGTGTGTCCATTGTCTTGGAAGAGAGGACATGAACTTCCTAACAATATCCCTGTTCTCAATAGTTACCCCAACATCAGCCAGAGTATCCACAATCTCAACATACCTGAAGTATTGTTGAGTCATGGTTTCACCTGTCTTGAAGGTGAAATTTTCAAACTGCTGCTTCAGGAGATCCTTCTTGTTCTCCTTGGCTTCATTTGAACCCTCATACATCAGTTTCAGTGCATCCCATAGCTGTTTAGCGGTCTTGCACTTCTTGAAACCTCTGTAGATGGAGTTTGGAAGAGCAGTTTGGAGGGCTGTCATGGCTTTCTGATCAATGTCAATTCTTTTCCAGTCTTCATCAGAAAAGTCAGCCCTCTCCTTTGGTATCATGCCACCACCAGCAGCAGCTGAAGAGGTGCATGGTACATGAGGTCCATTGACAACAGACTCCCACATCCTGGAATCTTGAGACTTGATAAAGCCTTCCATTCTTTGACACCAAGTGTCAAAATCCTCAGGAGTGATCAGTGGGGACTTTGTCATAGTTCCAGTTTCCATATCAGCTTTGGAGATAGCTGCCATTTGAAGAGTTAAGTGATGTGTGTAACTAAGAGGATTTGAAGATGGTGAGATCTTACAATCAAGAGCCTGGAATGCTCTGATACCAAATGCAGGACCGTTAAAGGGTACTTAAGCTTGCACTTAGTTAACACACTTAGGAGGATCTTAAGATCACTTAACAATTCAAATAGGGAACTGTGAACTTTTACTGAAGATACAAGACAAACACAAGTAAAAGCAAGAACAAGAACACAAGATAAATTTTCAAGGAAGTTGTATATTGCTTCTCTAGTTCTATTACAAGTGTTGTACAAGTATATTTTGAATACAAGAACCGGAGACTACTTATACTACATCCTACAACCGTCAATATGCAAAAAGACAGTTGGAAGTGACTAATCTAGACAACAAGATCAGCCTAAAGTCAAAAGGCAGATTGCCTTTTGACTAGTGACTATGACATGCCATAGCTCACTGACTTTCCTATTACAAAAAGCCAAGAAGGAACAAAAACAGAAACTTGCAGGCGAAGACCTTATCTACTTATCATAAAGTATGGAAGTTTCACCAACTAGTGATAGCAGGTGAACTACCAGAGCATGCAGCGGAAAGTAGGTTGCTTTATGATAAAGTTGATGGAAAAGGTATCTTTTCTCTCTCTTCTAGAAAAATCAGTCTTGTCTTTAAACAGCTTCGGAAGACTTTGTCTTGAGAGCTTCGGAAGACTTCATCTTTTACCTTCGGAAGAGTTGAGTCTTTGGCTTTGAAGACTTTACACTTAGAATATTTTCAAGTTAAGTGTAAAGCTTCCGCAGCAGTTTCTTTGAACTTTGGCTTCGGAAGATTTTACACTTAGCATTTTTCTTGAGTGTGTAAAACTTCCGAAGCTAGTTCACCTTTGTTCCGAAGTGCATGTTGGAAGACTTGGTTGTTTTGGTATCTTTTGGTTGCATCAGCCTCTTAACTTCAGAGGTTCTACATGACTACCTAATCTAGGATAGTATTTTATCTTAGATACTTTACTTCTAGCAATGTAGTATTTGTCTAGTGGTAAATTCTAGCTAGTTTTCCAAGTACAACCGGCTGTAGATAGTAGTATATATAGTTTCTCATTGTAACTTAAGTAACCATGCTTGTAAGAGTCTTGTTATACTAAGTTGAGAAGTAATATATATAAGTATCTTGAAAACCATTTTTGTGTTCATTAACTTATTATATTATTGTCAACTTAGTTAGAGATTCTGCTTCTTTAACCGAGTGAGACTTAGTGAGTTTGTGAGATAAAACTTATGTTGAGAGACCAAAACCGATCCTCCAATTGGTATCAGAGTTGTCTAGGCTCTTGATTGTGAGATCTAACCATCCTAAATCACCCTTGTTTCTTCATACTTACTCACTTCACTCAAATGGCTCTTAACCAAAAATTTTCTGAGTCTAAGATGGGAACCATGACCAAGGATCCTATCATCACACCTGATGATTTTGGAACCTGGTGCAAATTTATTGACGGTTTCATCAAGTATCAAGACAACCGCATGTAGAGATCTATCACTCATGGTCCGTACAAGGTGGCGGCCCTGCTGGTAATGGCGCCCTGATTGAGAAAGTTGTTAAAGACTACTCTGATGAATACTTCAAGAAGATGGACATCAACTTCAAAGCCATGACCATGTTGCTTACTGCTATACCAAAATCCATAATGGTAGGCTTTCAGCAATGCGAGACTGCCAAAGAACTATTTGATGCTTTGAAGCTGATGTACTCTGGTTCTACTGAATCAAAGGAGAACAAGAAAGATATGCTGAAGCAGAAGTTTGAGAACTTCACTTATGTTGTTGGTGAGACCTAGAGCCAACAATACTTTAAGTATATGGATTTGATCACCACTCTTCAGACTATGGGAGTTGTTCTTGAGAAAAAAGACATAGTCAGAAAATTCATAAGTGCACATCCTCATGAGTGGACTTTTTACTGTGTCTCAATCAAAAGAACTGAAAATCTCAACACTCTCACTATAACTGAACTATATGGAATTCTTGAAGGATACCGTATGGAGATGGAGACTCAGAAGAGCCACCAGATGAATAGACCCTCAAATCCTGCAGTCATAATGCTTTACATGTTGCTAAAGGATCAAGAACTCCACAGCCTCAGTTGTACCTGAACTACCCCCAACAGCCATCATCCTCTTCTGGGCCATACATCACTTTCCTTGAGACACCCAGGTCTCAACAGGCTCAACACACTCCCTTCCAGGATAGTTGTGCTTTTGTTTCAGGGAGTGAGCACTCTGGAGATTTTCAATTCTGTTTTGATGATCTAGAGTGTTTCAGCCCAGATGATGTTGAATATATAGACATTGTCCAGCAAATGGTTCTTTTAACCTACAGAGCAAAGAAGTTCTTTAAAAGAACAGGAAGGCAGTTTCCTCAGCACCCAACTAACAGCAAATTCGGGTTTGATAAGAGCAAGGCCAAATGCTACAACTATAACCAGCTTGGTCACTTTGCTAGGGAATGTAAAAATCCTAGATCTAATCCTGGAGCAGCTCAAGCCTCCCAGCATCCTGCTACCTCAAAGGCTGCAATCAAACCCACTGAGCCGCAAACTACAACTGTTGCTCAAGAGGTTGACTGGAGATTTATGGTGCAAGATGTCACCCCTGCTCAAGCTCTCATGGCTGGAACTGAAGACAGCAAGGTATATGAACATCTCTGTACCCCAACCTGTATTGCTAAGGTTAATTTATATCAGGACTACAATATGGAAATTAGATCTGATATTGAAATATCCTAAAATATAATTTTAAAAGAGCAGAATCTGACTATAAACTCAAAATAAAAGAGTTAGAGAAAATTGTATCCTCTTTAAAACATGAACATACTAACTATAGGACTCAAATAAAAGATCTAATATCCAAGTTGACTGAAGCTCAAGCCCAGCTAGTAATGATTGAGGGTAAAGCAGCCAAGTATGCTATTCAAGAGCATAACTTCAACACCATTATAGCATCATCCTCCCACTCCAAGATATGCTATCAAACCAAAAATGGGTTAGGATCCAATGAAATTGCTCCACCACACTCTCTTGTGTCTATTAGACAGCCTAGATATGGTACTAATGAGCAAGAGGTTCCAACTGCTGACCCACTACTTAGTGAGGTGAAGAATGATGCAATAAAAGAAACCACCGTAGGGAAGGATAAGGTAGAAAACCTCATCCCCACAGTTGATAAATCCTTGACCATCAAAGCCAGAAAGAACAAGATCAGGATAGCAAGCAAAACTGCCAAAAAGGTGGTTGAGACTAAGATGAAGACAGACCCAAGGCAAAAAGGTGTATTCATCTCAGCTAGATTCCAAATGGTTGGAAGTTCTGATTCAGGAAATGAGTGTAGTACCAGCACTCCTATCCAGCTGAAGGATTAGAAATCAAAGGGAAAGGCTGTTGAAGAAGAGAAGAAGTGAAAGAAACAAGAGCCCACATGTCCCACCAATAATAACATTGAGTGCATAATCTGTGGTCTACATAACCATATGTCTAAAGATTGTTACTACAATCCAGCAAGCACACATTATGCAACCAATTTTAAGAAAGAAGAAGTCAAGGATGGTTTCACATTTGGACCTTACCATATGGTCCAAGTGTTAAGGAAAGGAAAGCTTGTTTCCGAAGCCAAGTTGCTTTCGGAAGAAACTCATTCTTCAAAAAGGAAAATAGCTTCGGAAGACAAGCTAAAGAACAAACAAAAAAACAAAAAGATTTCCTTGAAACATTCCGAGAAGAAGACTGCTTCGGAAGAAAAGGTGGTGAAAACTTCTTCTGAAAAGAAAGAAGCCTCGAAAGCAAGTCATGCTGCACAAGCCTCCTCAGGCTCATCGACACTGGTCAACTATAGGATGGAATGGAAGACCAGAAAAGATGCTGCAACCCAAACCTCTTCTTCACAAACTATAATTGAGCCCACATGTATATAATTTGGTTCAGTTATATCATCTATATTGGAAGAACCCAAGACCAACAAGGCTTGGGTTTTTAATAATAACTAATCATTTCACCTTATGTGCAGGGACATCCACATGACAAGAATGGAAATGTTTGGATTGTGGACAGTGGATGCTCTAGGCACATGACAGGGAACAGATCTCTCCTACAACAATTTAAACATTTTGATGGAGGTCCTACTTAGTTTGGAGGTGAAGCCGAAGGATACATTTCTGGTAAAGGTAGTGTATCCAATGGTAAGTTAAACATTGACAAAGTAAACTTTGTCAAATAGCTTGAACACAATCTCTTGAGTGTTTCTCAATTCTATGATCAAAAGCACCAAATGCTTTTCATAAAACATGAGTGCATTATCCTCAAACCCAGGATGACAATTCCTTAGGAATTGGTGCTTCTTAGATCTCCCAGGAAAAGGGATATGTACAAGCTAGATATGAACAATGCTTCTCCACTGGGTGAAGTGTCATGCTTTCTTTTCCAAAGCTAATAGTGATGAGTCAACTCTTTGGCATAAAAGAATGTGCCATGTTAATTTTAAAAGCATGAATAAGCTGGTTAAAAATAATTTTGTACATGGTGTGCTTAAAAAGTAGTTTTTCTGTAAAGATAACTGTGTTGCTTGCCTGAAAGGAACGCAACACAAGGTTTCTCATAAATCCAAAGAGGTTAACTCCATCACCACTCCATTACACTTATTGCACATGGATCTTTTTGGTCCCACAAGTATAATGTGCATCAGGAGGAAATCATATTGTCTTGTGATTGTTGATGATTTTACAAGATTTACATGGGTATTTTTTTTAAGAACTAAAGATGAAACGGCTAAAACTTTAAAATCTTTTATTCTTAAAATTGAAAATCAAAAGGATCACAAGGTAAAAATCATTAGAAGTGATCAAGGAACTGAGTTTAAGAATCAAGTTCTTGACTCATTCTGTAACTCAAAAGGATTACCAGATAATACAGTGCTCCTAGAACTCCTTAATAGAATGGTGTTGCTGAGAGGAAGAATAAGACACTTATTGAAGCTGCAAGAACTATGTTAGCTGATTCAAAGCTGTCTCTAACTTTCTGGGCAGAGGCAGTTAGCACTACATGCTATGTGCAGAACAGGGTTCTTATTATGAAGCCCTATGGAAAGACCCCTATGAGTTATGGAACAAGAGGCCACTATTCATTGGCTTTCTTAGGTCCTTTGGCAGCAGGTATACCATACTTAACACAAAAGAAAATTTAGCAAAATTTGCTGAAAAGTCGGATGATGCTATCTTTGTTGGATATTCCTCAACCTCTATTGCTTATAGAGTGTATAATATTAAAAATCAATAATTTAAGGAATCATCCAATATTATTGTTAATGAGCACACTCCTTGTTTTAGAGGGAATGGACCTGATCATATCTTCAATCTAGAATTGTTTCCAAACTATTCTAAACTATCTTGTAAGAATGTTTCAGCTTGAACAGGAACTCAAAGTGACCTCTATAAAGATCAAATGTTTAAGTTACCTAGACCTATTCCCAGTTCTCCTAGAGGAATTTAAGAACAAGCTTCCATTACTAGAAGTCCTAAAAGCTTGAACATCTCAGGAAATAATAGAGCTTTAACAACTTGTCAGCCAACTGAGCCTCGAAACTCATCAGCTGACAACTCCAGCATTCAACACCAAGCTGATGAAGATAATAATCTGGAGGAACAGGCAACTGTTGATACTGCTTCTCAACACAATATCATTGATGTTGTCACACATTCATTCAATCAGTCCTTATTGAATGAGTGTGAGACATCAGCTGGTCATGGTATTCAAAATCCTGAGCAAAACTTCTCAAACCTGGATCTATCTATCCAACTAGATGTGATTCCCAGGCTCAGGATACACAACACTCACCCAGCTGAGAACATCATTGGGGATGTCTCAGAAGGTGTGTGAACAAGAAGTCAGACCCACAATAGGAATGTCTGCTTGTACTCATGCTTTCTCTCTCAAATGGAACCAAAAAAGGTGGAAGAAGCCCTCAAGGACAACAATTAGATTAAAGCTATACAATAGGAGTTGCTTTAATTCAAGAGGCAAAAGGTATGGAACTTGTGTCCATTGCCACCTGGCCAAGTCCCCATTGGCACCAAGTGGGTGTTCAGAAATAAGAGAGATGATAGAGGTTTGATCATCAAGAACAAAGCAAGACTTGTTGTTCAAGGATACACACAGGAGGAAGGCATAGATTACACTGATGTCTTTGCACCTGTTGTAAGACTTGAGGCTGTGAGAATCTTCCTTGCTTTTGCAGCATCCAAGAACATCACTGTCTATCAACTTGATGTCAAATATGCATTTTTATATGGGGATATCGATATAGAAGTCTATGTGTGTCAGCCACCTGGATTTGAGGACCCACAGCAACCCAACTATGTGAGCAAACTGGATAAAGCTCTTTATGGGTTGCATCAGGCACCTAGGCTATGGTATGAGACCATGTCTTAGTTTCTTCTTAGGAATGGATACACCAGAGGCACCATAGATAAGACATTATTCATAAAGAAGTCTGGGAAGAACATGCTGCTTGTTCAAGTCTATGTTGATGACATCATATTTGGTTCCTCAAATAACCAATATGCAAAGACTTTGAAAGCATCATGAGGAAGAAGTTTGAGATTAGTTCAATGGGAAAGATGGATTTCTTCCTTGGAATTCAAGTGAAGCAGATGGAAGAAGGGTTCTTCATCAATCAATCTAAGTATGTCAAGGATATCTTAAAGAGATTTGAGATGAAAGATTGTAAGCCAGCCAGACACCTATACCCAGAAATCACAATCTTTGTCTTGATTTCGAGGGGGAGGATACTGATCAGCATCAGTACAGGGTGATTATTGGATCTCTGATGTATCTCACTGTAGGTAGACCTGATATCATATTTGCAACCTGTATCTATGTAAGATATCAGGCTGCTCCCAAGGTGTCTCACCTAATTACTACCAAGAGAAATCTTAGATACCTCAAAGGAGCTCCCAAAGTAGGTCTCTGGTATCCTAAGAATAAGGACTTCAATCTCTATGGGTACACTGACAGTGATTATGGTGACTGCAACATCAACAAGAAATCCACATCCGGAGGATGTCAATTTCTTGGTGGAAGGATTATCTCCTGGCAATGCAAGAAGCAATCATGTGTCTCTACATCAACTGCTGAAGCTGAATACATTACTACTACGAGCTGCTGTGCTCAACTGCTATGGATTCAGAATCAGATGCTGGACTATGGTTTCAACTTCATGGAGACTCCTATCCACATAGACAAGAAGAGTGTCGTTTCTATCACAGAAAATCCGGTCAAGCACTCCAAGACAAAGCATATCGACATGAGGTATCATTTCATTAGAGATATTCATGAAAAAAATCTAATAAAGCTAGTCAAAGTGAATTCAAATGAACAATATGCTGACTTGTTCACCAAAGCCTTTGATGAACAAAGATTTAAATATTTCATTACAACTATTGGGATGATTAACATTGACTAATTCTTCTCTTTTGAAAAACCTTTTTAAATATGTCTTGTCTATGTTGTCTAAATACAATCTAAGCCCTATTACAAAAAGGCTTTCTTTAAAATCTAAGTGTAAATACTTCCGAAGAGAAATTTACCCTCGGAAGATATCTTTATCCATCTTCTAAAGGCAAATTCCTCTGCATAAATATTATCTTCCGAAGAGTTTTTAGCCTTGGAAGAACAATTGATCATAGATCAAATCTACTTCCAAAGCTTACTAACTTCTGTTCTCGGAAGAAGACTGTACTCTCGAAAGCAAACTTGTCATTGAGACATGGTTTGCTTTCGGAAGTAAAAATGGCTTCGGAAGACAATACTGAGAAACACAAATATTTTCTCTTGAAAGTAATTTTACCTTCAGAAGAAAACCTTTACTGTTCGGAAGTAAAAATGGCTTCGGAAGACAATACTGAAAACACAATATTTTCTCTTGAAAGTAATTTTACCTTCAGAGAAAACCTGTGTACGGAAATATTTGGGCCCCATTCTGTAAAAAGTAAATTTTATTGATGATTGTTGGAATATTTTAAATGGTTTATCTTACCGCACCTGTCAAATTAAAACCCAAACAGTCCTTTCACCTTATCGGTTTGATTTTTTAACCCCCCATTTAAAATTTCCGACTCTCTTTCTTTAGTTTCTTTACCACCACAAAAGCCCTAAATTACCACTATCTTCTTAACTCACACTCAAATTCTTAGGAGATCACCATTACTGAATCAACCATCAGGGGCATCTAGAGCTTCATGATGAGGGCGCCCCTACTGAATTCCCTAAATCTGAGTTGGAAGACACTTACACTCAGATGGGATATGGCGGTGATATGAGCAAGTCTACAATCTATAAATTTAACTTTTCCTACAATTGGAAGTTCTTACTGCACCTCGTCCTGCACTACCTATCCAACAAGTCCGGGAGATGGGATCAAATCCCATATGATATGGGTTGCCTAGTCCACAGGTTGGTAAAACGCCTGCGCTTCAACTATTCAAGCTTTTTGCTGAACAACTTAAGAGGCAATCTCACCTGGGATCCATTCTACATGTATCCCCTGTTCATCAACACATAATCAACTATGAGCTGGACCAGAACAGATTACAATGTGCAGACGTTCTACTGGTCCCTCACATGTGTCCTGGCATCTTCAAAACTTTGAAGAGGGTGTCCACCAACTTCACTGGAAGATTCACTGATCTTCTTCCAGGTATGCGCGAGCCAACGGCTCCTAGTGACATCCCTGCAAGCCCAGCAGGTGATGAACCCACACCAGACACCACCACTTAAATGCCAATCACTTCTTCCCACCCAATCAAGATTACTTACACAAGATGCCCTAAATAAACCCTAATCAGTCTACTTTGATTGATCAGGTCCCTTCTATTCAAGCCAAAAAAGCTTGAGTGGAACTCAGGGCTCCCACTCAGCCAGTGGTCCAACCATCCTCCACCATTGACCTCAATGTCAGCATTGAGTCTCCTCAGTCTTAACCTGACGAGCCCACAACCCAAGCCTTTAGCCCTCAGGGTGAGTCTTAACACTCCCCTGAGCGCCAAAAACGGACACCAATATCATCGGGTCATCTGCTCTAGCAGAAGAACCCTTAGGTGCTGACCAAGGTCCCGGGTCATTAGATTTAACCTCCCTATCCCTTATTGTCCTATTAACCCAACCTGATGAGGACATTATATTTCATTCGGGCCATGATGTTGATCTACCACACCACTCTCAAGATCAACTGATCCCCAGGGAACCTCTAATGTCTAGCCCACATCAGCTAAACCTAACTGAGGTGAGTCAAACTTGTATGGAGGTGACTCATGTAGGCTCAGCTGCCACTACTGAGAGTGTTTCACTAACCTCTCAGGATAGTGGTAACATAAGTGAGACAGAGTCTATGGCAACCTTTCCCTTTGATGACTCTAAAGGAGACATTAGCACGCAAGGGTATCCAAGGCGCCAAGAAACCATTACTGGTGGTGATATGAACATACTAGGTATGCTATCTCATCTCCTAATGATTCTTCAAAAGAAGATGAGGGTAGTCTGAAACTCATTGTCAGAGACCTGCTTTCTAAAGTCTCAAACCTTGAATTAGAGGTTAAGACTTTAGAGGATAGGTCTGCCACTCAGCAACTTGAGATAGAAAATCTCAAGGCTCAACTAGTTGAGACACAAATTAAGAAGTCTGTCAGGCACGTACCTATCCAGGTTTCTTTAAGTTCCTCCACCAGTTCTTCTACTTCTCAAGATGATGCTACCAAAAAAAAGGAGAATGTAAAGAAATAAAGACATGAGGAACCCTTCCTTGCCATCACAATAACTTCCCTTGATGCGATATCTTCTTTTTACCCTACACAGCAACACCCTGCAACCATCTTCCCTCAAACCGCTCCCATTACTATTCAAGTAGACCCAAAGATGCTTATAGACCTCAACAGATTTTTAACCACATTTCTGATAAGCTCATCCATTGAACAACCTTCCCCTGATGTAGCCGTTGCCTACTTTGGAGCTGAGGAGCTTCAAAGGCTGAATGCACCACCTACCTCTGAAAAGAAGTTGGTCAACCTAAGGTCTCTATTGAACCTGAGATTAACTTCGAAGGAGATATACAGACTCATGGCCTAGCAACCAATTTGGAAGGGACATGTAGTGTAGTTCCAATTACTTCCAAAGCAGAAATCCAAGCTGCGGAAGGAATAATTGAACTGTCTTCCTTGTCCAATGATCTGCTAATCACAGAAGTCATTCTTAACCTAGCCTCTGAGGTAAACAGTGAGGACTTCCTTACAACCCCTCTCTCCCAAATACCACAAGTTCAAACCCCCTCTCCCCAACCTGAATCCTCTAAACCTGAGTCTCCAAAGGCTGAATCTTCCTCTGATTCTAAGGGGAAGAGGAAGCTCATTGCTGAGGAGCTTCTAGAGAAGGAAAGATTGGAAAAGCTTAACAGAAAGGAAGAGTTGATACTGAGAAGCTGTTGGCTGCAAATAGCAAAGCAGCAGCAGCCGCTCAAGAAAGTATCAACAACAAAAAGAGGGTGGGGGTCATTGACAGGCTCATCATCCAGGGAGTAGCCAATAAAGAAATCCTTCTACACCTACTTGATGAGCTTGTGAAGAAGGAGAAGGCTACCTTGCTGCAAAAGGAAAAAGAGGATGCAACAAGGTTGGCTGAAGAGGAGGAGAAGAGGAAAAGGAAGGAGGAGGCTATGGAAAGGGAGAGGATGGAGAGGATAGCCTTTCTCTGCTCTAGAGGCTATTCTCAAAAGCAGTTGGCACCTCACAATTATGATACGATCTTGTTTCTTTTCTATAAAGAACAAGATCAGATCAACAAAGAAAGGAAGAAGAATGTTAGGGAGAAGAAGAAGAAGGAGTAAGAGGTATAACTTGTTGCTTCTAAGAAGGAGGGAGATAAGGAATGGATGAAACCTTATCTCAAAGCCCTTGGCTTCTTCGGCAGGCAAGTGGGTTCCATGTCACTGAAGACCCTACAGCGACATGTCAGCGACATCAAGGCTGACATTCGCTTAGGAAGAAGGCGGGAGGTAATTCAAACATCAAGTGTTCAGAATATGGCACCCAAACCAACACCAACACCCAAACCAGCACAACCTACACCCATACCTTTTCCCTTCCCCATCAAAACTGAACCAACCACTAAGCCTCACACCCCTAAACCCACACCATCAGCCTTACCTACACCCTCACCCACTGCTTCCCAACAACCACCTCCACTACCTATCCTCAAACCCAAAACACAACCCAGAACCCAATCTCTAACCAAACCATCTTCTGAAACATCTAAGCCCCTGATCTTAGAAGAGTTCAAGGAAATCAAGAAGAAGCTCATCAACTGCACAACACTGAGCGAAATCTCTTGTGAGAAAGAGACAATTAAGCTGAAATATATTGATGGCTTTTCCAGTTCCCTCACAAGAGATGCATTCCTTGATCTGCTTAGGGAAACACTTGACCAAGCTCTCCAACTTCTTGCAACCAATTCAAATGTTCTAACAGAAAAAAGAAGAAGTTAAGAAGGAGACTGGTGACTCTACTGGATACTAGGAAGGGGGACAAGCTTTCATCCAAACCCCTCAATCCTAGAAAACAAATAGTCCAGTGGAGGTTTGATGAACCTTTACACAGCTTTACTGTGGAAAGAGAGAATGGTGAAGTAAACAGGGTTGATACTTCATCTCTGTTACACTCTAGCAGATTTGACATTGCTGAGTTAGCAGACAAACCATTCTTCAATCCCACCAACTCTCAGGTTGCTACTCATATTAGAAATCATCTGACCAGTCTTTAACTGGTTGAGCTTACAAAGAAAGCCAAGACTGAAGAAGAGTTGAAAAAGAGCAAAGGATGAAGAAGAAGGTACAACTATAAAAGGAAAAACATTCCTTCAGATGGTTGAAGACTCAACTTCTGATCCTATAGTTAGATAGGAATATGACTACAATTCCCATCAACTAACTCTCTTTAGAGGGACGCAGCAAAGGGTGCATGTCATTCAGAACAACAGACTTGATCTATTATCTACGAATGACTTGTATAAGCTCCTCGCCACCACATCAGAGAAAAACAAGGAGACAAACAAATATCTTCTTTCCCTGGTGTTGAAGACCTTAAAGAGCAGAAGGAAGTGAAGTTTTGGTAGCATCAGCCTAGGGGGAGTTTGTTGGATCATTTGTTGGATCATATGAGGCTGGTGCAACCAAAACAACACTTAGAGCATTTTGAAGTACAATTGAAGAAGTCTTCCGAAGACAAAGCTGCTCTTCCGAAGACAAATTAAAGATCTTCCGAAGCTTAAGTATGAAGAACTTCCAAAGGAAACTAAATTTTCCAAGACTAAGTAGTTTTCCTTCCGAAGTATATGAAGAACTTTTGAAGGTAGAACCAAGTCTTCGAGACCAAGTAGTTCTCCTTTCGAAGCATTCACACTTAGAAGATCCAAGACAAAGTCTTCCGAAAAATGAAGTCATGAAGACTTGAAGAAGACTCGAAAGAAGTTGATTCTTCCGAAGTATAAATGGCCTCGGAAGAACTTATTCTTCTGAAGCCATTTGCCTTCGGAAGAATCAACTATGAACCAGTGGACATAAGTATGGGTTGTCTGACATCCGCTGCCAACTCTGATATACTGCATGACACTTTTCCACGCCCATGTAGTTGACCATACTTTAATCCATTGTTCACTTTTATCAGTTAGTACAGTTACCATACTTAGTTGGTGACAAAAGGTATGTCATAGACCTGTCATGACTACCTAATCTAGGATAGTATTTTATCTTAGATACTTTACTTCTAACAATGTAGTATTTGTCTAGTGGTAAATTCCAGCTGGTTTTCTAAGTATAACCGGCTGTAGATAGTAGTATATATAGTTTCTCATTTTAACTTAAGTAACCATGCTTATAAGAGTCTTGTTACAAGTATTTTGAAAATCATTCTTGTGTTCATTAACTTATTATATTATTATCAACTTAGTTAGAGATTCTGCTTCTTCAACCGAGTGAGACTTAGTGAGTTTGTGAGATAAAACTTGTCTTGAGAGACCAACACCGATCCTTTAGGGTGTACCGGTTAAAATAAACATAATCCATACACCAAAATAAGCAATTTATAACCGCCAAACCAAACAACGTACCTTTTTCTTATAAACCACTAAAGACGGAGAAACCAAAATCCAGATCAATAAACATAAGCAGCTGCAAACAAAGCAAAAGCAGACCCATATTGTTAGTAAAAGCAAAGCTAAAGAAGCAATGTCAAAAGAAGGTGATCCCAATAAAAAATCCGGAACTATCATTATTACCAAAGCGCGTGTTGCACGCATGACGTACGTGATAAAGCCATGTTTAGATCAAGGACATATCTATTTATTAAAAGGCTCGAAAATAAAATTTTGTCGTGGCTGCAAACAACACGTTTACCACGCCATAACAGTGAACCCTTTTGACATCGTCATCGCCTATCAAGTAAAAGCCAACCAAATTTCAAGAAATGAGTCCCATCAGCATAAACGCAACCAACTACGTGATAAAGCCAGCTTCAGATCAAGGACATATTTAATTATTAAAAGGTTCAGAAATATGAATTCGGCATGGCTGCAAACATCATGTTTACCACGCCATAACAACAACCCCTTTTGACATCGTCATCTCCCATCAAGTAAAAGCCAACCAAAAATTTCAGGAAATGAGTCCCATCAACATAACCGCAACCAACTGAATAATGTCTCAGAACCAAAACAACGTCAGATGATTTAGGCTAATCGTCACAAACACCAAAAAGCATGAACAAATCGAATAGGAAAGCAATTCCAAAGGAAAAAGCCAAAATGACAGCACAACCTAAACAACCCATAGCTATAGATGAGGTGGTGATAAGCAGGTGCATTTCGCACTTGTTAACAACATGCAGTAGACAGGTTTACATCACCATGCTTTCAGGCGTCGTCGTGATAGAATCCCGCCGGCGACGGCTCCCAGCAACACCTCAAACATTATGATCGGCGTCGCCGATGTCAACTATGGTCGGAAAGACCACCAAAGCCTAATTTCTCTATCTAACTCTCTCATACAAACTACCAAACCCTAGTTTCTCTCTCCCTCTAACTTTCTCCCACAAACACCAAACCGATCTGCCACCGTGGGGTTCAAGCACCGCTGTGGTAGTTTTCCATCGACGGCGGCTCCCGGCAACACATGAAATAGCTTGATCGACGGTTGCGTCGCCGCCAAACAACGCCGGTGACAAAGATAATTGGAAAGAACATCAAAACCCTAATCTCTCTCTAATATTCTCTCAAAAAACACCAGATCCAAAGATGAAGAATGTCAAAACAAGAACCTGTGGTGAAGCTGAAGTGTCTACGTGGGAGTTATCAGCCGACGGTCGCTCCCGGCAACACACGAAATAGCCTGACCGGCAGCCGTGCGGCCATTAAGTTGCGCCGGTCTGGTATATGAAATGGAGCGACGGGAAAGAGATGGTGACCACCAAAGGCCAGTGCTCCGCGTGAGGCAGGCGGTGGCGGCTGTAACATTTGCCCTATTTTGAAATCCAAAACCCAAACCCAAACATGTTTGAGTCAATCTTTTAAATGAAATTCATTATTTAACCATTTTATTTATTTTGTGAACCAAATACAATAAATGTATGATTATTTTTCAATATAATATACTCTTATAATTCATAAAGTAAAATATTAACAAATAATGTTATAATTTTAAGATTTATTAATATTTATGGGATTTTATCTATTTAATTAAAACAAATAATTCAATTCAAAATATTTTACAAGATTTGTGAAATTATAAAGTTTTATTGTTAATTATGAGTTTAAATTATTAAATTAAAATGAATAGTTAAATTACAAGGTTTTACAAAGCTTATAATGATTTTATAAAAATAATATAATTTGATTTAATATAAAAAAATTAGGGTTTTGAAAGTTCAAGGTGTGGATTGTAATTTTTAAAACTTAGTTTAGATTGTTTTCACATAAAATGATAATAATCATAGTCTAGGGTCTAAAAAGTAATTATTACAAGGATTTAAAGGTTTAAACTTCAAATGCCAATCTCTAAAAACTACAGGGACCTATTCATAATTTTGTTTTAAAAACCTAAACCACCCCCGTCCCTCATCGACCGTTCCATCCCCTTTTTTCCGGTCAAGCTCTGGTCAACACCTCTGGCGACCCCCTTCACAATTCACACCAAACTCATTGATTTCAAACAAATTAAACTGTTTCACCTCATTCATGAACTGAATTCGAACCCGAGAACACTTTCAATTCAGATTCAAACGCTATTAATATTGCTTGAACCTGAAACTGAAGTTCACAAGCACAATCAAATCAGTTACACTTGAAACTTGATAAATTAACATAATTTCTTGACCTGAAACATATTAGGGATCATTGCAGTTGTAATCATCAAATCAATTTGAGCTAAAATCGTGAGAAACTAAATCAAATTCGATCGGTTATAATCGACACAAACTCAAAACTTGTTCATCATGAAACTGAACAAATTATGTTATTTAACAGAGGGAAAACCTTCCTTTTGATTCCCTTAAACTTTCAGCACTCTCAATTTCTCTAAAACACACACACACACACAAGTATCCGATCTTCACTTTCGGTCGTGACCTTTTTTCATCTCATCTCATTGAATCGACTCCAATCCAAGTAAGTTAAACCCACATGCATACTCGATTTTACATTGGAAATCAACCCTATGTTTATTGCGGTTAACAATATCAAATTCGTGTTCGATTGAGTCGGATTCAAATTAGGGTTCATATGAATATTGGAAAACTGTTAAGTGATGTTTTTAAACTTTCTTTTCAGAACTTAAACAAGTCATCGGCTCTGGCCCGTTGGTTAACACACTTGCATACTACAAAGGACCCGAGTTCGACCCCGGGCACCCCCTGTTATTTTTAAAACTGGTTTTTATGTATTTTTAGATTCAGAAATTGTTGTCAAATTATTAAACTAATTTTATAAACTAGTAATAATCCATAAACTATTATTTAATTTCTGAAAATACTAAAAATATATATAATTTTTGTTTTTCTTATTTTATAGAAATATTATAAAGTTATTCATAAGTTTTAAAATTTATAAACATTATTATGAATCAAAAATATATTATTTTAAATTATTTTAAATAAAAATCTATTAACAATGTAACTCATATAGATAATTAATTATTCCATTAATTATGTGGATCAAGTTTTAAATAATTAATTATAAATTAACTATTTCTTTTTCACTTTAATATTCAACCCCTATTATTATAAATTAAATATTTAATTTTATTCAATAAGTCTATTTCACTAATTACTAATTATTATTTTCAATCTCAAATATTTACTAAATTTATTCTAGTATATATAATCAAGATATATAATTAATTACTTTATTTTAAAACTAATTATATAAAAACCCAAATCCCAATCGGAACCCTAGTCGGCTTCTAGTCTTTAAATCATTTTCTTTTTAACATGAGGACACTATTGCTTAAGTTAAAACCGCGAGGAATTTTTTGTGTCAAGTCTAGCATTCTATCAATTTTAAATCGCTTATAATTATCATGTGAGTATTCATTGCTCTTTTTATGTGTTTTATATTTTGGAGAAATTATGTGATTTAATATTCAATCATTGATATTCATTGTTATTATATTACATTATAAATTTAGTTCAAGACATGTTATGTTATTACTTGCAATTATATGTTCATAGTTAGATAAACTTGATGATAACACAATCATTAATTCATGCAATCACGGTAACAATGATAGATCTATTAGTTTGACAAGCCCGTCCCATTTGTTTAGTCACGTGGTGATTGGAACTTGAATCATTCATTCTATAAGGCTTCGTGTGCGGACCGAGTCAATTTAATCATTAGGTTTGATTGTGTTGGTTTGTCTTTTATGTTACACTATTGTATTATAAGTCTTGTCATTACCATATGAATTGAATTGTTTTCAATCTATTCAATCAATCTAGAAATGTATTCAAACCTGTGTTTACTCACCGGTTAATTCGTTAGCTGACTCGTTACTTTTTCACATGATTTCAGAAACATGGATTAGTGGACTTCTAAATGCACATTTAGGCCTTGGACTTAGTCAAAATTAAAGACAATTTCATTATGTTTGTTTGAATTATTATTTGATTGTATTTGTTGGACTCAACAAGTGCATTAAAGGATAATGTTTACCATAATCAATCATAATATGTTCTAACATTCAAACAACCATTGACTAACATTCAAATATCATTAACATTCAAACATCATTAACATTCATATCAAACACTAATTAAGTTAAAATTTCTTTTCAGTTTTTGTAGATAAAAATGAATTTTTGCTAAGTGTCCATAGTGGATGAAGGCCTGCCCATAGCGGATGAACAAGAAGGCGCAGCGGATGAAGAATGAAGTCTAAGTGTTGAAAGCGGATGACTAAGTCCGACAGCTGATGAACAGTTCACATCGGATGTACATCCACAGCAGATGAACACTCTACAGCGGACAACAACAAAGCAAACACTAAGTGTTCACAGCGGACAGCTTCCAAAGCACAGCGGACAAGTTGTTAAACATTCACAGCGGACGACTTATCATCCATAGTGGGCAGTTCATCATCCACAGCGGACGACTTATAGACTTAAGATTATATGTAATCTGTTTTTACATAAGGGTATTTTGTAACCGTACATAGATCTTTGTATAGGTTATAAATAGCAGTATACCCTAATCCTTTGTAGGCTTTTGAACAATCATCATTCAAACAAAATAGTTATTATCATTCATAGCATTCAAAACACTCACAATCATACACACACATAGAGTTCATATCATTAATCATGGGTTTCCGCACCATAATTATTGAGTCTTGATTCAATAACAACTTGTTGTTATTATTGAGAGATTGAAAAAGATCTTTGGGGATTCATTCATTTTTTTCTTGTTCAAGTGCAAAACCCAAATCCATCAGGTGATATTCATTCATTTTGTTCTTGTTCAAGTGCAAAACCCGAATCCATCAGTAATGTATTATTTGATAAGTATTATTCAATAAAAATGACATTTAATATTATTTAAACGCATTTACTACCATGTGCGATGTGCAATTGATTCACATTCGTCCGCCCCCGATGATTCCGCCGTCGGTCAGGGTGTGACAGTGGCCATGAGATCCACAACCACCGGCCGGTCATTGGCGTAAGCCCGACAGCGGCCTCTCCCTAAACACACTAAACACCCACAACAGCCTAAATAAATAAATATAGCCACAGACTGGGCCACAAATACAAAAAATAAAACTTCCATGGCCAAACTAAAACCATAAGAAAACACCAATTCCTCAACTTGCTTCTTTAATGAAATGTAATAATTAGATCAACATTCACTTGGTATGAACAAAGAAAAAAACCCTTTACCCTACAAAGATAAAAGCCTAGAAGTGTTACAAATAATGGGCCCCAACTACATAATGGTAACCAGGGCTGCAAACGAACACGAACAAGGCCTTGTTCGTGTTCGTTCGTTAAGAAATATACTTGTTCATGAACTGTTCACGAACACTTACGGAACGAGATTTTTTGTTCGTGTCATGTTCATGAACTTACCGAACGCAAATTAACACAATCAAAAGCAAACAAACACAAATAACTATTTATGAACATGACGAACACTAAGAAACTCATGAACACAAACGAATACAAATGGTTATAGATTTATTTTAGAATAAAATTTATATTTTTATTACAAAACATTACACAAAATCAATCAAAAATAAATAAGTACTTAACATAAATATCAAAAAATACTTGATATAATAGTCATAAAAATAACTGACACAAAAATAAAAATATAAACGAACACATTGACGAACACATTATCAAACGTTCACGAACATAAATGAACGAAAGCGGCTTGTGTTCATGTTCGTTTGTTTAACTAAACGAACAGAATTTTCTTGTTCGTGTTCGTTCGTTTATATCTTTTTTTCGGAGTAAACTAGAGCTCATAAACCCCCACAAATAATTGTACTCCTTGAATCAAAATTCAAGTTCAACTATACAAGGACTTAAGCCAAAAACCCACAAATTCAACCGGATTCATCATCATGATATTAAAGTTAAAAAAAAAAAAACAATAAATCAAAAAGAAATATATTATTTCTCAATTCAAAAACCTCATGATTTGATAAACACAACTCACGCGAGATGCATTGCTCTGCACTTACCTTCATAGCAGCAACTGATCCCTCTCTAGAATGATTTAGCTCAGATCTGGCTATGAAGGTATGTGGAGAACATCGTAGTCACCTGCGTTGAGAGGTCGACGATACTCCCTTTTTCCCGCTCTCTCTCTCTTCTCCGATTTCTATTGCATGTTACCTGGGGATCCCGTTGACAACAACGTTACAGAGAGAAAGAAATGAACTGGGCGATAGATGAATGAACACGTGGTGCGAGTGGGCTTCATAAAAAAAATCAACCAATTGCGAAAGTTCACTGTTCATCGCGTTGTAAAATGTAATAGAGTATAATATAATTGGTATTGATTTGGCCCATAAGGGGGACAAGTACTGGAGACAAGGGGACTAGCCGAGGGTTCTTTTTGGTCTCTCCCTTTCTCTTGAGAACATAAGTAAACATGAGGTTCATGGTTACTTCTTCCCACATCAGAAAAATCCTCATAGTTTTCTAAGAAATCCTACAACATTAACAATATCTCTCTCAAATCCGATAAACCAATCGCGTGTGACTCGTAAAATCTGATACTTCTCGATTTACTCAAAGAATAATCCAAGTGATTTAATTGTTTTGCTTCTGATGTGTATCGATTGGTAATTTGTGTTCTAGACTTTGCGATTTCTACGTATTCCATATCCACTTCAGATTCTCTATCATGAATCATTTATTTTTAAGCTCTTATTTTATTGTGTTTTCGTTTTCTAGCTTCTATTTGGTTTGATTGTGAAAAGGATAACCCAAGGATTTACATGTACTCAATATAAGTTTTTCAAAATATTTTCTTTCTACTAAAAATTAGTTATCCTTTTTTATGTAAAAAGTATATAAGTTGATATATAGAATACTACACGTAATGTGTTCTAACTGATAGTGTAAACTTAATATGAATCATAACTATATAACTTTATTTGTATTGACTAAACTCATTGTTCTTCGGTCTTCGTCTCACTAAACATATTAAGTACACAAACTAGTACGACACCAACAATGCCTCAAAAAACAACGTTGTAGACTAACATGACATCGACAAAATCTTGCACACTGGGCAACATTTGAACATCCAGGAACACTTGAAGGATTGAGAGAATCCTCTGGCTTTGATGGAGATTTTGATATACCGGAATAACCTCCTGAATGAACATAAACATAAGTATTTCATCAAAACTATATAACTTAACTTATTTTAGATACAAAAGTAAGAGTCGGTATTTTTTTTGTTTATATTCTAAGTAGAGTGGGTGGTTTCAAACCTGAGCTTGATACAACAAGAAGTAGGAAGCATATCATGACGACGACTTTGGCCATTTATATGATGTCGTAGAATTACGAGTTCCTACTTGACAAACTGTACTAAGTTTTTTTGTTCTTGAAGTACTACTGAACCTATGGATATGATAATCCTTTAAATATTAAGGGGATGTAAAGATGGGTAGGAAGGCAGTAAATATAATAACAATCCATCATTTAATATATCATAAAATTATTACATGGTTGATAGTTTGCAACAATAAAATGTCTAATTGCTAATAAATGGCAGCTACCTTAGATCACTACCTTGACTTCACACCATCTCCGAATGTATAATATAATGCAATATTACATCAATATTTTAAAAGATGATTGGTACAATGGCTAGTACTATATAGTATAGGATTAGACAAATATGATAGATACCTTAAATCACTCTTGACTTCACACTGTCTCCGAAGGTATAATATAATGCAGTATCACATCAATATTTTAAAAGATGATTGTTATAATGCCTTAATATTATATACTACCAGCATTAGACGTTAATTAGTAACCCTTATATTACACGAGTTGAATAAATAAAATATTAAATAAAATTTTATTAGTTTTGAAACGGTATTTCAAAATAAAATATAATTGAAATTACGTATGAGTAAAAATATAAGTAATAAAACAATGGTATTAACTTTTGAAACTTTTTTGTTAAAAAAAACTAAACATTGTATTTCAAAACAAACCGTTATAAAAAATTTTCATTATTATAACTTCCAATTTTAATTACTTTTTATTTATAAGTATTTTACTTTTTAAAAACACCAATTTTAAAATATTTTGTATTTTAAAAATCTCTAATGTTTTAAAAAACTTCTTATTTCATAAAAATTTGTTACTTAATAAATAATATTAGTAAAAAGATCATTTTTTAATTTATTAAAAAGTATTTTTAGTCTATAAAAAAATAAATAGTATTATTAGTAATTATAGTAAATAATTAATAGAAAGATAAACAGGAAAATTTGATGATAAGTATTGTAATACTGTCATGTGTCCTCCTTATTTACCATTATTACAGTAGAGAGATACGTTTAGGCTAAAAAGGAAAAAAAGGTTACAAAGTTTAAGAAGAAATCTCAGGCATAAGATCATTGTGTTTTGCGGTTGAGATTTACTCGGTGATATTTAGTAGATCGTTGCAAATTAGAAACCATCTAATAGGGGTAGAATAGGAAAATCCCATTAAAAACATGCACATGCAAGTCACATGCATAATTTCGTATCTTTTTTAAACGTTCATAACTTTTTATATAAAATAGTTAGTTTTTAGAAAAAATTACACTATAATACCAAGTATTTCTTTTATTTTTAATATGAGTATAGTATTGTTACATAAAATCTAAAAAAATTACATTTTTTGTACTCCATAAAATTACCTAGAATCATTTAGCTCATAAACAACATAAATTGCTAAATAATAAGCACCATGAATCGTCAGGTCACAAACGCCATAAAGAAATCTATCTCAAAAACACCATAAAATTACTTACTTATAACCAATCAATTATAAAATATTTAGCACTCGATAACTTTATGGTGTTTTAAAAATAATTTAAAATTTTTTTTGGTCATTGTTCTTATGTCATTTTGTTATTTTAATACTCGTGTTTCATTTTTTGCTGTTTTCATACCCGTGTTTTAAAAAAAATTGTTGAAACAGCCATTACGTCCAAACCAAAAGATAACGACAGGGCAAAGTTGTCATTTCCTCTATAAAACTTTAAAACCTTCTTTTAAAACATAAAAAAATGTAATCCTCCTACAACATGCTTAAATGGTTGAAAGTCTTGTGGTTCTTGAAGCTTTCTTCCAGTACCGCCAATTGATCTTTCGATAGCCACAGCTTCTTCAATGAGTTATCATCGTCTTCATCGTGAGCCAACAACTGATTTGTCTAGTGTTTAATGCCCTTTGGCAATATGAGTAAAAGGAGTTCTAATCATATTATAAGAATGAGGCTCCTGATCTTAAAGGCTTTATATTCTCAAGAGGAGTCTCGACCTTAAAATCTGCTTCTTCTCTGTGTATCGCACGGATGGGTTAAATTATTTCGCCATTGTCCTGATCATGCTAAAAAGCAAGGTAATAAACTCGATCTATACCCCGCCTTCATGCTTCCAAAAGGTTAACTCACCACAAATAAATCAGTAGCAAGATATTAGCGTACAAAAGGAGAAAAACAACAAACAATAGCAAGATATAACACAAGTAAATCAAAAGGCACATGTTAACTCACCACCCCATCCATTACCACATCAGATGGATTAGAGGTTCATTCCGATCTTGACTGAGTCCAGTCATCACTAAGACAACCTCAAAAATATAGATGCATTTGTAGTATTACGAGTTAACATGTACAACCCCTCATGATGCTCACGCGGCACTTGAGATATGATCATCAATGGGATCCTTTATATCTCATCGACGCAAATGATGTGATAGAAAGTTCATCACACAAAAAATGATATTTCCATTACTTCAAGGAATTAAAAAAAATTCAACCATATAGGGTGGGTTTCCTCCTTTTTTTCTTAAAGTTAAACCACTCCTAGGATGTCCCCAGCTTATAGAACATACGAAAAAGGTTAACACTTGGTCAACCATTATAAGCACAGCTAGAACTTTGAAATAGACGTATTTGCAAAGCTCTAAGGGATCCACTTAAGAAAAATAAACCTCATAGTACATCAATGACTCTTTTAGGAAAGTAGAATGAAAGAGAACGCAAGACCAGGGTCAAACGATTTAGTCTCACAGAAGGAAGAAAAGAAATAGTGAAATTTTCCCTTGTAGATGTAAATGAGTATACTGCTTAAGTTTTTTATGAAAGGCAAAACTCCATTAAAAACCAATCAAGCAAGAAGCTAGATGGCAATCAGTTACATCAGCATACAATACAGTAGTAATTCAGCGTAAATAAATACAAATATGTGAAATTTTAGAAGCTAAATTTTACCCAGTTGTCCCACTCAATGCTTGCAAATTAACCCCGCGCGGTTTTTTGCCCAGAAAAATGCGGAGTCAATAGTGGATAACACAACACATGTCATGTAGTCCGCATGGCATGATGCTGACCATATAAAACTGCATATAGTTCTTGACAACTGCGGTCCACTTTTTGCTAGAGGTGTAAACGAATCAAGTCAGCTGGTTAGCTACTAGGGATCGAATCGAGAAAAACATAAATCAAATCGAGCTTAAACGAGCTCGAGCTCATATTATACTATAACTCGTTTACCAACGTCGGTGGTTCAAAACCACCGACTTCACTTCTAAATAGATATCTTCGTTTCTAAACCTAAAAACAATACGGAGATGGCTTAGTGGTTAATTAATGGCCTTTTATTCGTAGGATGCATTTCTTTTTGGGTTCTTTTGATTTTGTTACTTTAACATTTTTCTTATATTTTTTCACTTTAAATTACCTTTCTTAAATTACTAAACCGTAATGGACGAGACATAATACTGTTTTATATGTATGTTTGTAAATTCATATGTTTCGTATACGTACTTAATCATACTAATATCATCATCGCAACACACAGATTCGCATGTCAATCGATTAAAAAAATTATATTTCAACATTTTGACGTTATTTTTTTAACGTGTTCGTACGACACTTGAGTTTACGTATAAGTTTTGTTTTTTAAATACAAAACATCTAAAACATTGGTTTTTCACCGTTAATTGCACCTCAGCGAGTGAGTTTAAGTAAAGTATATTCTTCTTCTATATAAATAATAAAAAACATTGATTTGTTTCACAATGTAAGATGTAAGCAGATATAAATACGAGTTTGTCTACATTTTAACGTAAATGTTATTAGGAAACGAGCTAGGTCTAAATAAAACGTTTATGTGCCTAATTGTAAGTATGTATTGAGTTTGTTTACGTTTTGAAATAAATTATGTGGGGAAACAAATCAGGGTAAATATAATGACTTTTCATTTTGACATTATAAATTTTAGTTACTTTACGTTCCTACATAAATTTAATTTGGAAATAAGACCGGTCGATTGTACCTATACTTCATCACGCTTATATTCACTTTGAGTTGGGCTATGATTCAGCGTAAATTTTATTTGGAACCGCGTCAAATATAATACGTTTTCGTTCGGATGATGTACATTCAAATTACTCTACATTCCTATATAAATTTAGTTCGAAATCGAGGCAGATTGATTGTATTTCATAGTTTATCACGTTGTGTGCGCACCCGCCGTAATGCGCGGCGGGTAAAAAACTAGTTATGCCTCATTTACTGAACAACCTCGAGCCCGAGCTTAAGATATCGAGCTCGAGTCGGCTCGCAAGCTTAAATGAGCTTTTTTGTTTATATAAATTTTATTTACATATTAAATTTATTTATATAAAAATATTATTAATATATAAAATTATGATAAAAAAAAGTTAAATAATATATATTATGTTATATAGAAAAAGTATGATTATAAAAAAAATATAAAGTAATTTTAAAAAAACAAAATTCAATAATTTAATAATAAACGAGACAGGCTCGAGCTTGAAAACTTTTTAAGGAGCCGAGCTCGAGATTTAGTAATAAAACTAAAAACAAGCTGAGCTTAAATCAAAACTAATTGAGCTTGAGCCTAAGCGAGCTCAAGTTCGATTTGACTTGTTTACACCCTATTTCGAGGACGAGACATGTAACAAACGGACGATCAAGGTAAGAGAAGTTGGATATCAGCTGAAGATAGTGAATGATGGTGATGAAAATGAGTTTGTTGAAGTAAATTCAACATGAAGATATGGAAGTAAAACTAACAGCTTTTTTAATTGTTTTCATTATCGCTTTGGGGAAAAAATTTTCTTCTCCGAATTATCTTGTTTGTTGTCCGTGTACATAGTGTAAGAAGAAAATTTTGAAATTTCTTAATTTGATTTATTGGAGCTAAGCTTCTAAATCATGGCATGCTCTAGAATTGAGGACTGATTTCAAAGAAATTAGATAATGCATTGGAGATTTAACTACTTTGTGCAGAGAAATTAACAATAAAACTGCTAACTAATGCACAAAAATAAGTGTTTTTAGGGGGACTATAATTGTAATATATTAGTTATTATTCCACCCGCGCTTCGAGGCGGGGGCAAATCGATTTTTATACAACTTGATAAAAGGCTTGGAAATGGCTGCTTGTTGTGGCTGCAAACTAACTGTTTATCACGCCTAACAACAAGCTCAAAGCCCATTCGTTTATCATCATAGCATATCACACGTCTTTATTCAAGTGGCCAAAAAATACAACATCGAGCCAGTATAGTCAATCTCATAAGAAACATAATGAACCATTAGCAGTTATAAGACGACCAGGATCGAGATTTACTAAACAACCATTATAACCAGAAACAAAAAACATGCCATGACAACTGTTTAGGAGTTAAGAGTGATCGGGTGGTGAAAGTTCAATGTTTAATAGCTTTATTTCCGTGTTTTATGTGTAAATTTATGAGAAATAGAGTTACTTTGGGATTATCTTTTGTTTGTACATCAAACGTGAAGAATACGAAGAAATTGAAAGAAATGGGACGAGAATTGGAGCTCGAGAAGTAAATATATGATCAACAGAAGTTGCACGACAACGGTATCTTAAAACGGGCATAACTTGAGCTAGGAAAGGAGTTACGGGACCCACGACCTATCAACGGAAAGATCTCGAAAAGTTGCACATGAAAATCAAGTTTGTACAGGGGGTGGCACCACTGACGCCTCCACAGGCGCCACCGACGCCGGGGTCCGGGTTTTTGTTGAGATTTGACCAAATTTGAAGGGATTTAAAAGGGAAAAACCCTAATACGAATTTTAACTTTGACAACAGCAATCTTGGACGAAAATTAACAATCTTGGATCATTGTCAAGCTCTTCCAACATCAAGATCATCAAATCTACAAGATTCATTCAATTGGCTTTGAAGATTCAATGATGATGCATGGCTAATTCGTTGTGATTCACTTCGGGGGACAGGTTTGTGCAAGTTCTTATTTTTCTTAGTTGCAGCCTAGATTTGAGATTAGATCTTGAACCTTTTAAGTTCATTTGGATTCAATTTATGATTTGATTATTTAAACGGTTTGATTATGCTTAAACCTAATTTTGATATTCTATAACTTTGGTTGTCTTTAATCATTGTGTGATTGATTATTACAATTAGAGTTTCATTATTCAAATTGGTAACTATGTGAATACGGTCCTTTAAGCTTTAATCCATGATTATCACTTAAATTCTATCATGTGTAAGTCACCATTAATGACTTCTCACTAGGTTTCATTCAAGAATAATTGTAACTTTGCCAACCTGAATCCTGAAGTGGGTTGTTTTTCTCTCAAGATTGTTAAAAACCTAAACTTTTATTTCATTCATTTAATTATTTCTCAAATAAATCCATAAATCAATTTATTTTTCAATGTTTAATTCTATTAGTTGATTGTTACTAGCACTTTCCTGTGATTCCCCGTGGATTCGACACCCTTCTTACCCTTTACTATTAAGTGTGATTAGGCACTCTTTAATATATATTTTTGTCCGACCATATGACATCGATCAAAGAGCAATCAAGCAACAATGGCTCTCAAACACACAAAACGATAACCAAGTGCAGCCTCTGATGTACATTTGTTCCGCACTTCGTGTGACAACTAACACAAACACACGACTGTGCTGCTAGTCCAAAGTGAAACAAAAATGTCATTACATCAAGAGTCGCAAATCTTGGGATCAAAATAGGTGGCTCGTAGTGGCTGTAAACCGAGAACGGTGTCGCCAAACTTTAACCCCTTTTGATATCATCATAGCCTTTATGTACATAACTTCAACCTGAATGCCTCAGATGAACAACCGCTCATTATCACCGATGAATTAAAACAGGATCACAGCCCCAACAACACGAACACATCATAATCACCATATGAAAACCGAATAGCAACAGCCAACCCCACATAAAATGTCTCAGAATAACACTAGTCCATCATCATCGACGTAGGTAGAAATAACAACAATCCAAGGACAGAAACAACAACAAGCCACCGTGAACCCTACTAAAAATTTAGCATCAGACTAAAAAATCCAAAGGAAACACATAAAAATGTTAATAACAACACAAACGACAACATCACCAATCAGCCATTAAATCACATCATCAACACCATATAAGGGCTCTTAAGTTTATGTATGGGATTATTTATTTTTTCTCAACTTTTGACTTATTAACTTTTGAGAAGTTAATAAGTCAAAAAAAGTATCTAACGATCTTAAAAAAAAAACTTTTCAAACTAACTTTTCATATAGGATGAAAATAAGATTTTAAAAAGTAAGAAGTATGTTACTTATTAACTTTTAAAAACTTTATTTAATCAAATTTCCTATTATACCACTCTACTACCTCCTATTAGCTCTTCTTATTTTTAAAAGTATATTCTTTTTGGTCATTTTACAACCTTTTAGTTTATAAGCTAATTCAAACATTTTTTTAAAAACTCATTTTAAAAAGTTATAAGTTAATAAGTTATTTTCGTCAAAGATCTTTTTAACTAAAATAAATAGTCCCAAACATGGCCTAATACAAAAAATAAGATAAATAAAGAGCATGTTGTAATGTTGTAATAAATATTGTAATTCATATACTTGAAGGATTTGTTTCATTTTAAACTTTAAAACTTATATTTTAAAGTAAATTATGCTTTTAGTCCCTGAGATATGATGATAATAACACTTTTAATTCAATAGTTTAAAAACATCCAGTTTAACCACTAAGGCTTAAAATCTGTCCCAATCAAGTGCAAACTCTTAACTCCATCCATTTTGATCGTTAAATAGTTATTATAATATAAATATATAAATCGTATGGGACCCACATATTGAATAAAAAAATAGGAAAAATTACCAAAATGATCAATTGACCAAATCGAATTACTAAAATAACCGGTCAAAATTGAAGTTTACGGAAAAAACAAACCAATCGCAGTCCGCCACGTGTCATCCCTCGCTGACGTGGCGAGGGATTATGGGAATCCCTCGCCCAAATAAGCGTTCCCGACGAGGATTCCACATAATCCCTCGCTCACGTGTCTTTGATCCCTCGCTGAGTCAGCGAGGATTATGGGAATCCCTCGCCGAATTTACAAAAATACCCCCCCTCGCCCATAAATTAAAAAATTATATATATTTATTTTTTTTACCAAAAAAAATCAAAATTTCTAATTATTTATTATTTTTAAATACTGAAAAGTTTAATTTAATTTTATTTTTCCCTATATATTACAATGTTTACCTTTTATGAAATCTTACATTCTTAGCAACCTTCTTCTTACTTTTTTCTTAAAATTCTCTAAATCTTTGTAAAATATCAGTTAATATCATACTATGCAGTGGTGGTAAATGACATTTTGTAAACAGTGTTGAAGAGTATCTACCATTAGAAGGTAAATGTCTTAGACATGTTTTTAGTTTATCTAGCAATAACATATGATGAATAAAGGATATTATATCTTCAAAACTGAGAATTCAAAATTATATACGGTTATCGTATAAATGTCTACCTATACTCATTTTATTGATATATCTGATGATAAAGATTTATTGTATTTTATGAATGTTGTTCTTAATGGTCAAAACGAAATTTTTACGTTATTCGTCAGTGAAAAATCCGCTGTTGGTAGTAGCTCTGCTGTCCACGAAAAAAATTTGAATTTTACAAACGACACTGAAAAGTTTATTTATGATTTAAACGATATTCCTGTGGATGGCGAGAGTTATAGTGATGTTAAGCAAGAATGTGATTATGAAAACAAAAAAAAATCAGGATTTTTATGAAAAAGAGAATCCGCCTCCATATCATTTCGAGTATAAAGTTCATGAAGATATGTTTTTTTTCACAACCGGAGTCATTAGTGGATCCTACAAATAATCCACTCAAAACTACTAGCTCTGGATTGTCAACTATTTCTGAAGGTGATTGTTTCAACAACAAAAAAGAATTACAACTGAAATTGGGTAAGATGTGTCTAACCCAATGTTTTGAGTATAAAGTGGTTAAATCATCAAAAAGTGATTTGAGGCGTCATATCGTAACGATGGTTGTGATTGGTGTATCTGTGCGCAATGTTTTAAAAATACAAGCATATTTCAAGTTAGATACTTCAAATCAGTACATACTTGTTCAAGAACGCAAACTTATCCCAATATTCGTTAAGCAAACAAAAAAGTATTGGGTCATATCATTAAAGACCAATTAAAAGATAGCGGTCGAATTTATCAGGGTAAAGAATTATGAACGATATTAAGAGAGATTCAAAGTTAGCATATCGTAGCTCAAGCTTGGCGAGGCAAGGCTTACGAGCTTGAATTTTTAAAAGGATCTCCAGAAGAATCGTTTTTGCATCTTCCTATTTACTGCTACAACTTAAGAAAGCAAATCTGGGTACAGTCACTGACATTGCTGTAGATGAAATGGGACGTTTTGAAATGTTATTTGTCGCGATCGGTGCAGCGGTAAGTAATTTTTTGAGTATGTTTTTTAATAATATTTGATAATACTAACATTATTTATTTATTTAGATTCGAAGTTTTGTGCAATTCTTATGGCCTTTAATTGTGATTGATAGGGCACATTTAAAGGGAAAGTTTTTAGGCACCATGTTTTTGGCAGTAGGTATGGATGGAAACAATCAGATTTTACCAGTTGCATACGGTGTTGGTAAAACAGAGAGCGGAGAGTCTTGGAAATGGTTTTTAACAAAACTTAAAGATTGTATTGGTGATAATCCAAATTTGGCAGTTATATCTGATAGAGCTGCCTCAATTGATATGGCAATTAGAACTGTGTTTCCACATGCATTCACGGGTTATGTTGTCGTCATTTGATGGTAAATTTGTGCTTGAAGTCATGAAAGAAAAATTACGAGTCATTATTGTGGCAAACCTGTAAAGCTTATAGAGTTTCTGATTTGAAGAACAATTTTTATAGACTCACCGCTGTACTTTCCACGTTCAAAATACTTTACTCAATGTCAGGTTTGAAAAATGGGCAAGAGCACACTGTTCAGGAAGTCGTTATGATATCATGACGTCTAATAGCGCTGAGTCCATCAATGCTTTGTCACGACATGCTAGAAACTACCAATTATTGGGCTTGTTGAATATTTTTGAGAATATCTACAGAAAAGGTATTTTAATCGTAGACAGATTGCAGGTAATTTTTTATAGAAAACTACCATATAACCTTTTAAGTTTTTTAAAAATATTGACATATTAATTTTTGTAGGTGATTTGCCGCACAGTCTTACAAAATGGGCAGAAAATAAATAACAAGAAGAATTGCAAAAAGTGCGACATGGACAGTGACCGGAATCGATGATCACACATTTGAGGTTGCAGACAGAGGGAAAAAAGGTTTGGTTGATTTGTGGAGTAGAACATATAGTTGTAGACAATGGGAACTATCTGGCTTACCTTGTGGTCATGCGATTGCTGGTTCAAGGTTTTAAATATAGCAGATTGTAGTCACTGGGCTTTAAACTGGTTTAGTAAAGATATATACAAGGCTACATATGAGGAGTCAATAAATCCTTTACCAGCACAATCTGAGTGGGAGATACCTCTGATTTTATGCATGTGCAGCCACCGCTAATGAATAAAGACAAGCTGGCAGACCGCGAGAAAATATTAAGGCCCCGTTCCCGAGACGCTTACAGCTGGACCGTCATTGCATAAAATATTTAAAACAAACATTACTTTTGCAGCAGAATTTAGAAACTTTCATTAATAATTAAAACATTTATCATATTACATAAATCGTTTACGTAACACAATACAACCATATCAAAATGTGGATGCCAAACTCAAAACGTCCCCGGTAGCATATGCATCCATGCCTGCAACTCCTCAGCATCACAAAATACCTGCCAACTATCATGCATACAAAAAGTCAGTGACGCTGAGTGAGTTCTATTTTATAAATAAAATACTTTACTTTGTTAGAACATAACCTTCACAATCGTGCGCGATCACTCATCATACGTACACGTTGATAATATTTATATTATCTTCATCATTGTTCATTACGTACGTTTCGTACATTCATCATTATCTTTCACTACAATCTGGATCCTGTCTCATGCAATACCCCGACTCATGTCCGAAGACCGATACTGTGCCTGTAAACAAGCCCCCGCGTCATGTCCGAAGACCGACACAGTACCGGGGTACGCGACAAGGACCCCCTTCGAGTCACGAAGACTCCCTCGAGTCACGAAGACTCCCTTCGAGTCACAGAGACTCCCTTCCAGCCCCAAAGACTCCCTTCGTTCTTTACGTTCCACTTTTCATTATTATTATCTTTCACTTTGATACATAATACTTTACGATCATCAAACGTCAACCCACGTAAGCCAAACATCATACATAACGTATAATAAAACATAATACATACGTTTTGAAAACCATTTAACGAAGAAAGACAACAACACACCACACAACCTCAACCACAACACAACATCATGCAGAAGCCCCACACATTCCAACGGGACCTATCTCAACATCACCTCTTAAAGCCCCTAAGAAAGCCCTAAGTCTAAAACTAGGCACATAAAACATTCTAGGCGCATGAGCAGAAAATTCTAAGTATAAAAGCTTCTCGGCGCATCAGCACTATTTGGGCGCATCAACCCTATTTAGGCGCCTCAACACTTAGTCGCAAGAACAATTCTAGGCGTATGGGCACTATGCGGGCGCATCACCCATACTTAGCCATTTCCACACTTTCTGGGCGCATGGGCACTATGTAGGCGCATGGCCAACACTTGGTCACCTGGGCACTATCTGGGCGCATGGCCACTATTGGGGCGCATGACCTTGGGCGCATGAAGACAGTTGGGCGCATGGGATCTTCTGAAGTGTCTAAACTGCCAAAAATCATCCGAAAGGCATTCTAACACTACCCAAGCACAGATCTAGCATACTAAGGGCATCTAAACATCCTAGCACAATTCTAACCACAGAACAAGCATCAAAACATAAACCACAGAATACCATACGAACCATACAAGCATAACATACAGTTATCTTTGAAACCCTTTTCCCGGTATGCATAATAGCCCCAACACTTTAAAATCTGTAAAAGAGGGGTCTAGAAACTCACCTGAAGCAGATCTTCAAACCAGGTACTTTCCCTGCGATTTCAGCTTCAAATTCCCGAGACAACTTCTAAGACATCAAGAACTTCGGTTTAGGACTTAAAACCCAACTGAAACCGAACTCGTGTTCAAGAGAACTCACCTTAGCAGCTTATTCTTCCTCTTTCTCCAAAAACGTGAAATTTCCTTCTTCTTCTTCTTTTCCTCTTCTGGCAGAGAGCAGGAAAGTAGATCCCTGCTTTATGGGCGACCATCCTCTTATATTATTAAAATAATGAAGTTTTGTCCTTTTACAACTTTAGCCCCTCCACTTGTGCCCATTTACTTTTCTTTCTGGATACTTTTCTTTTCGTTTTCTTTTTAATAAAATTCAAGGTGTTACAAAATAAGCGCATACCGTCACGTGGGGAGTAGTAAAAGAAGTTGTGTTTAGTAGATGTTGTACACAGGGTCATAACACGACCAATGCAGAGCCCCACTGCCATCACAGGTTTCATCAAATCAAGGGCTGATGGAAGTAGTAATCCATATCAACCCACAGCATATGTCAATGCAGAAGATTTTCATGAATACGTATTGACCGCAACTAGCCAACCATCACAAACATGGGATTTTGATTTGAACGATGAATGATTTTGATTTTTATTAAAACATGTTTTGTGTTAACGTTTTGTGTTGGTAATATTACTAAAATGAAAATTTTATAGTTGAATATATTCCATTCCTTCCCTATAAATAGGGCAACCTATCTTACCTCTATCTATCTTCATTGAACAACACCAATTTCCTCTTCCTACATGATCTATCTCACCATGAATATTCATCTACCTCTATCTATCTTCATTGAACAACAACCAATTTCTTCTTCCTACATTTCTTTTTCCTACATTATCTATCTCACCAAAAATGATATTCGTCTTTCACATACGTCCTCCTCCAAACTTCCTACACATTGCAACACCAATATTTACTTATCTATTAATACTGATCAAAATGGGTTCTACTGTCTTGTTTATATTTTCTTATCTACATAATACTGATCACGCGATGGGAAGTATTAAAACTGACAGTAAGATATTCTACATTGAAGCGGGTAATGTGTACTACACTTACATCTTACTTGGGCTAATGCCGTCGCAAGCTCTGATTACTGGTTGCTTGCTCACTGTTGATAGAAGATATATATGTGTTGACGTTAATAAGAAGACATGCTATGTGTGACAGGAAATAATGAAGACATGTATATGTTGACAGGAAATAATAAAGACATGCTATGTGTTGACAGAAATGATGAAGCCATGTATGTATTGACAGGAAATAATGAAGACATGTACAGGTTATGTGTGACAGGAAAAAAATAATTATATGTTTACATGAAAAAATGTATTGATCCGTTCTTTATTTTTAAATTATTAAAAAAAATTGTAACATATTAGTCGTACATTTACATTTCCCTATCATTATTATTAAAATGAAAATAAATAAAACATCACCAACATAAATCCTAAAAATCATTTATATTAAATGAAAAATAAATAAAACCTCACCAATTAATAAAAAGATATTTAACGGGGACGGGGTAAACTACGCCAGAAATACACTGATCAGTCATGAAACGCCTATACAACTTACAGGTCTCTCTAAAATTTTCACCACAATCTATCGATTTTTCCTGTAACTAAATGTTCCACCAACATACCAAACGTAAACTCCTTCATTACCACTCAAGGCTTAGGGGTGATGTAACATAATTTCGTTTACTTCAATGCCAAACGTTTTATCTGGTTGACCCGGTCTTTTTCCAGAAACGAAGATTTACTAATAAAGCGCTGAAATAC